>JAQJVL010000546.1:47500-52500 GCA_035578905.1 Stictocephala bisonia | reverse complement strand
ACCATCTCTCTCACCTCATCTCTCCACACTCTCCTCTAAATCCATCCTCTCATCTCTCTCTCTTCTCTCTCCTCCTCAACTCACCTCTCTCTCTCTTCATCTCTCTCCTCTCTCTCTCTCCTCATCTCATCTCTCACATCCATACCCTCTCTCTTCACTCAACATCCTCTCTCTCTTCTCTTCTCTCTCATCTTCTCCTCTCTCTCTCTCCTCCTGTCTCGTCCTCTCTCTCTCTCTCTCTCTCTCACTCTCTCTACACACTCTCTCTTCCTCTCTCTCATCCTCGTCATCTCTCTCGTCTGCTCTCTCCTCTCATCTCTCCTCTCCATACTCCTCTCTCTCCACTCTCCGACTCAAGTAACTCAATATCTCTCTCCTCCTCTCAATTCTCTCTCTCATCCCACTTCTCTCTCCTCTCTCTGCTCAGTATCTCTTCTCTCTCTCCCGCTCTCTCTCTTCTAGTCTCTCCTCTCTTCTCACCCCTTTCTATCCACTTCTCTCTCGACTCCCTCTCTCAACGCTCCTTCATCTCCACTCATCTCTTTCTCACACCCACCTATAACTCCTCACTCTCTCCTCCTCCAAGTCCTCCTCCTGTCCCTCATCCTTCTCCGCCTCCCTCTACTCTCTCTCTCTTATCTACCTCTCTCATGCTCTCTCCCTCTTCTCCTCTCATCTACTCTCGCACTCTCATCCTCACTCCACCTTCCCTCCTCTCCCTCCATCTTCCTCTCTCTCTCCTCTCCTCCTCTTCTCTCTCATTCTCCTCTCTTCCACTCCACCTCTATCTCTCACATCGGGTTCACCTCTCACTCTCCAACCCTCTCTCGCTCCTCTCCCACTCTCCTCCTCCACCCTCCTTCTCAGCCTCCATCTCCTCCCTCCTCTCCCTCTCCCACCATAACTCTCCCTCTCAGCCCACTATCTCCTCTTCCCTCAATTCTTCCTCCATCTCTCCTATCTCTCCCTCAATCACGCCAACCCTCTCTCTCTCTCCTCTCTCCTCTCCATCTCCCCCCTCATTCTCTTCATCTCCATTCTCTCTCATCCCCATCCCTCTCCCTCACCTCCTCTCGTTCCTCTTCCCTCTTCATCTCCTCTTCGAATCTCTCTCTCTTCCTCAACCACGTCACCCTCCTCCCTCTCTCATATCCACTCCATATCCCTCCTCAATCAACACTCCTCCTCCCACTCACCTCTCTCTCCTCCCCTTACTCTCTCTCTCTCACTCCTCATACCTCCTTCTACCTCGCCTCACTGTCCACCCTATCATCCCTCTCTCTCACACCCCTCTCCTCTCAGCTACCCTCCTCTCATCTCCTCCCTCTCCCTTCTCCCTCTCCTCGCTCCTCGACTCCACCATCCATCCACTCATCTCAATCTCTCTCTCATCTATTCCTCTCCTTCAATCATCTCTCCTCCAACCTACTCTCCACACTCTCTCAGTCTTGCCCC
This sequence comes from Stictocephala bisonia, assembly GCA_035578905.1. Classification (NCBI taxonomy): domain Eukaryota; kingdom Metazoa; phylum Arthropoda; class Insecta; order Hemiptera; family Membracidae; genus Stictocephala; species Stictocephala bisonia. The sequence continues at coordinate 51,045 of JAQJVL010000546.1, read as the reverse complement.
AACTTCCACCTTCTCTCTCTCTCCCTCTCTCCTCTCTCTACTCATCCCAAACCTCTCACACTCTCCTCTCATCCCCTCCCCACATCTCCTCTCATCACACCGCAATCCACCTACTCCACCTCTCTTCCTCTCAATCCCCCTCTTTCGTCTCAATCACCTGACACCTCCCAAGCAACTCCTCGCCTCGTCTAACGATCGGACCCATCTTCTCCCACTTTTCTCCCAGAACTTCACGCTCCCCCTTCTCCATCTCAAACTCATCTCTCTCAATGATTTGAAATTGTTCATAGTTCTTATATTTGATTACTTTGATTCTTTAGATTTATTATATTTTTGAATATGTGTTAGTTGAAGTTTTTCCTAATTATTAGATATTTTTTTTGGGTGCAACATACAAGTCCAGGTGTTTTTATAACAATTGCTGTTATGCAGTGTTTTCTTTGAAATAAGGAAAATGGAATATTTTGTTTTGAATGTTCCGTTATACCCTCCATTCCTTAAATTCATTTTTCTGATAATGGATATATTATTTTTAATTTTATTATCATCGAGTAATGTTTTTGGTTTTATAACTGTAAATTTAATATAAACTTATGGTTAACGATCTTATTTAAAAAAGCACTTAAATGTTGAGAATTTACAAAGTTCATTAGGGAGAACTTTTTAAATCAAAATTGATAAAAGGTGTATTTGAAGTATTGTTTTATCTGAGACTTTTTTAAAACCAATATACCCTCCACTGCTATATCTAGAAGGGATAAATAATTATTAATTAGGCACGATCGTGAAAATCAGGCAGGAGGGGGCTAGCTGTCTACATTAGAAATTACATTAAATTTAATATTGTTTGCATTGTCAGAGACTAAATACTGTAAGAAAAGCCTGAGTATATTAGTATGATGACATTTAAATGGATGACTTTTGTTAATGTTGCTATGTATAGACCCCAAAAATAGGATTTTATCGAGGAGTGTTTGGAAATAATACGGTAAATTTGCTTCAGTTTATGATAATTTTGTTTTAATTGGAGATTTAAAATACTAACTTAAGCACGTGATAGAATGTTTTCCGGATAAAGGTCAACCTCTTGAATTTAGTATCATGTTTAAATCTAAATATTCTGCCATTGAATCCAACTTATCACCTCCCTGACTCTGATTCATGTTGGACTTGATTATGTAGAATGAGTTTCAAAGAGTAGTTAGGTTTTGGTCAGGGAAGCAGTGTCAGGAATTTCCTATCATGAGTTTAAATATTGTTGGAGTTAAATTTAAAGACAGATTGTATAGTAATAAGGATAAAATTAATATTAGGAGATTTTAAAACCATTGGACAAAAATAAACTTAAACAGGAAGTGTACAAATTTACAATGGCAAAATGTTTATGATAGTGAGATAATAGATGATAAGGTAGAAATTCTTGAAAAATATTTATCTTTGTTATTTAATAAATATGTTCCAATTAAAGTGTATTTCCAATAAAAGAACTCCAGTGTCCTTAGGGATAAAAGGATAAGATAAGAGCTATAATGAAACAAAGAGATGTGTTATATAAAAGGTATGTTAGAGATAAAAGACCGCACTGTATGGGAGGAATATAAAATTCTTAGGAATAGAGTGAGAGCGCATAATAAGAGATGCAAGAAATCAACATTTTCATAACTTTTTAAATAGGTAATAAGTCTGGTAAAGAATTGTGGAGTACAGTTAAAAAGTCATGGAACTGGAAAGGAACAAAAAAAGCTTTCTGATCCTGATAGAAGTTGTAAATAATCTTAATGTTTTTTTCTGTGGGAGTAGAAACTCAAATAAATAATAACTTAATAGATGAATATAAGAATATGGCGCCAGAATTGTTATCATGTATAAGTTTAAGTTTTGTAAGTTGTAAATGATATTATTGTTCGTAAGATAATTTGTAATATTCGTCAAATTCTGGTAGGGTAAATGATGGAATACAGTTAAAATTTAATTAAGCTGAAATTTGAGGAAATTAAAGATGTGCTGGTGCATATTTTTAATTTTTCATTGATGAATTCTGTGTATCCATCACAATGGAAGGAAATCGTTGATACTACCGAATTGCCTAAAAATAATAATCCTACTGAGTGTAAACATTATAGACCTATAAATATACTGTGTGTTCTTGGTAAGGTGATTAGATTAAAATGTTTTTTCACAAGTTACTAGTTTTCTAAATGTTAATAATATTATGTATAGAAACCAATCAGGATATAGAAAAATGTATAGTACTCAGACAGCACTTGTGAAGGTAACAGATGACATAAGGGAAGCGATGGATAAGAGGAAAGTGACTATTTTAATGTTATTAGACTTTACAAGAGCTTTTGATACTGTTCATCATGGTTTATTGTTGGCAATCTTGGAGTCTTATAACTTTTGTGATGAAAGCTGTTAGTTGGTTTAAATCATATTATGTTGTAGGTAGCAAGAGAGTTAGAACATTTAAAGTAATGTTTCTGATTGGGGGAACTGAATTGTGTTGGTGTTCCGCAGGGATCTACTTTGTCAGCAATGTTGTTTACTATTTTTATTAATAGAATTAGTGACTCCATAATGTTTTGCAAAGATATATTATATGCAGATGACATGCAAATGTATACTCACTGTAATTTAGAAGATATTAACATAGCTATTCAACAACTCAATGCAGATTTGGCAAGTATCTTCAGTTGGTGGTCATGATCATGGTCTAACGCTTAATGTAGCAAAGTGTAAACCTATGTTAGTTGCACATTCTCGTTTGATGAATAGTATTAATTTTGATGATATATTACCAGTGTCAATTGATGGTCAAGTGTTAAAATATGAAGTTAGCATTGTTAATTTGGGTCTTAGAATGACTAATACTTTATCCTGGTCAGAGCAAGTAAATCATATTTGTAGAAAGGTGTATCAATGTCTGTACCAATTGAGAAGGGCTATGTTTTAAGCCTACATTAGATGTTAAGAAGTTGTTAGTTTATACCCTGATATTTCCATATTTCGATTATGCTAAGTTGTTTTTTGTGATTTGAAATGATACATTGTGTAATAAGTTACAAAAAGCCAAAATGCGTGTATTCGTTATATTTTTAACTTGAAAATTTATGATCATGTAACTCCTTTTTATAAACAATTAAGGTGTTTAAAAATTAGAGATAGGATAGATTGTGGTTAATGTCATTAACGCATAATATTTTGAATAACAAGAAACCAGACTATTTATATGAAAAATATAAAACAATGTATAAATGTTCACTTAAGAACTACCCCGTTTTGGAAATAAAACACTACAGTTTCCTATTTTTAAAACAACAATATACAGTAACTCCTTCCATGTAAAATCTATCCGATTGTTAAATTCCCTTCATGATGATTTAAGACATGTACAAGCACATAAGACTTTTATTAGTAAAGTAAAAGATATGTTATTGAATAAATACTAAACAGCCTTCAATTCGTGTATAAAATAGAAATTAGTTAAATTAGTAAAAAAAAAAAAAATTATACAAAAATTATAACATTTTTATTATTATTTTAAT
>JAQJVL010000546.1:0-45000 GCA_035578905.1 Stictocephala bisonia | reverse complement strand
TCAGCCCTCTCATTTCCATCGATGCCAGTTTGCCCAGGGACCCATATGAGTATCACCTGTTTACGCTGACAAAGGGTCTCTAGGATCCTTTATTGCCGCCTGACTATCTGAGCAGATGGAGACAGCTCCTCCGAAGCCACCTAGGCGCATTTCTTCCTGTGCGGCTGTCATGATTGCCATTACCTCCGCTTGGAAGACGGTAGCATGGGCTACGAGAGGTACAGACAGAACTTTCCGTGCACCCCTCCCGTACACCCCAGCACCCGCATCATCTTCTATAAGTGAGCAGCCCGTAAGCCAGACGCTTCTTTTGACTTGTACTTGACGCTTCTTTTGCTCGGTATTCCCCATCCACTTGTCTCTGCTTGGAAGGAAAGCCCTGAACTGCCTGTCAAATCTGTACATAGGTGTCATTAAGTCTGTTCCCACTGCAAGCAACGAGTCCAGACCAATGTCCCTAGATAGTATTTCGCCATTAAGTCCTGGATGGCCAGGCAACCAGCCTCCAGTCGTCCTAATTCTAAAGGCCTTACAAGCTTCCCCTTTTATAAACAGGTCCTTTTTGGGCTCCAGCAAGCCCACAAAGCCATTCTGAATTCCCTGGCTTTTTTCTGTAGGTGCTTGAGCCAGTTCAGTTTAGCGCCCAGGATGACCCCCAGATACTTAACCGACCCTGTAGCTCTTACCTCCATATTTCCCATATTGGGCATGTATAGGCCATCCAGCCTCTTCGTCCTAGTGAAGAGTATAAGTTCTGTCTTGTTTGGGTTAACAGAAAGCCTCTTATCTCTTTTATTTGACTAATTTAATTAATTTTTATAGCCGGTTTGTTTCTTATAGTGTTTTAGTTTTAGGAATAAGATAACGTTACCAGGATAAAATAATATATTATTTCTTTACTAATTCTGACCAACTATAATAACTTTATGTCTACAATGATAGGACCTAGGATATTGAACCGTTGCACGTATATCTATCTATATTAAATGTTTATATAACGACTTTTGTAGTCACTTGAGTAGCTACATATCTAAATTTAACGAAGGTTGTTTAGTTAGCTATTTTTTACTTATATAAAACTAACAGTTAAAGAGGGTGTGATGCATAAAATTGATGTCAGACTCGGTCATGAATTTCTGGGTTTAGTCTAAAGGTCAATACTGATAACACACCTCCCTCCCTCAGAGAACAGACATTCTTGCACACAGTATGGTTTGTTCAGTCCAGTTGCTGTTCTGTTACAGACCGCTTCCGTGCTTTCCTATACTACTCTCCTGTTGGATTCAGTTTAAAATATTATTTTTAATTTCTTATTAATTCTTACCTTTATTTTATTTAATTGACAAGTTAGACTAATCATTTTCTACAGTAGTTTTCTACTTATCATTAGTTAGGTGTTTCCTATTACAGCTGTTGCTCCTAGCCATTTTTATAGAAGATAATTTTTTTTGTTTACTTTTCAATTTCTTACTTAGTGTTTAACTCTCTACTTTTAAGTTTTTCTACTTTAGTTAGTTCTATTTTTATCAAGTTAGTCATTCTATATTGTTTCTAAAGGTTAATTTAATTTTGTTTAGTTTTTTAAATAAAGTTGTCGTTCTTTCGGTTTTTAAGACGATAGCTACTATACTTTAATTTTTGCTTTCTTAACTACTTTTCTGTTTTTATTAGGTAGGTGTTTCCTACTATAGCTGTTGCTCCTAGCCTTTTCATAGAAGATAAATATTTTTATTTTTACTTTTCACTTTCTTACTTAGTGTTTAACTCTCTACTTTAAAGTCTTTCTAATTTAGTTAATACTATTTTGATCAATTTGGCATTCTTATAATTTTTTTAAAGGTTAATTTTAATTTTTAAGTTGTTTATATAAATCTGTCACTCTTTCAGTTTTTAAGATGATAACTACTATATTTTAATTTGTCCTTTTTTAACTACATTTTTGTTTTTGATTCTCAGTTTCTAAGCTTCTTTTTTTGTACATTTGACTTTGCTACGTGAAAATAGATTCTGATCAACAAACACAATTGCGATGATGGAACATATTAATGTTGATGGGGTTATGGTACCTCATCATATTGTACCTGTGGGTACTGATGGGTCGTGCTTTTTTTTACTCCCTGTCTTACCTCATGTACGGTAATGTCTCCCATGCGCCTCAACTGCGAGCAGGCGTTGTAGAGTACGTTTGTAGCAACTGGCACCGGTTACATGAGCATAAAATGATGCCATGTGGTAACATTTATAGAAGTTTAGATGAATACCGTGCTGACATCTCTTTACACCACATATGCAACGCACTGTGAAATTCAAGCCGCTAGCGAAATATGCCCTTACCATCTGGTGATCTATCGTGATGGTTTGGTGATTGTACAGCCTGATGAGTATGAACAGGAAAAGCCAATATTGAGATTTAAGTGTTCTGGACCCATGATGAATGCCCAATTTGAACCTCTTTGTCCTCAGTACACACCTGCAGTTGCAACAACTGTCGTTGATAAGCCTATTAATTGTACTTTGCGTAGGAGTGAATACGCAGAAAATATTGATGATGAACAAACTGCTCAAGACGGCACAGACGATGATTTGCCACTTTAACTATTTTTTAAAATCTGTTAAACGTGATATTAAAGTAACGTCCAGTACTGACCTAATTACTTCCTCTTCTTCCGAAATAATGTCAACTGTTGATGTAGGTGTTGGTAAGAAAAGAAGAAAAAATCGACTTTCTAGAGTTACTGATAGAATCAAAAGGCAAAAACATAGAGAGTCCGTAAAAAGGCACAACAAAAAAGTCCCGAAATCAACAGAGAAGCAGTGAAAAAAATACCATAAAAGGAATCCGGAAGTAAATAGAGACGCTGTGAAAAAGTACACTAAAAGTAACGGCTGTTTCCAAATGACTTCATTTGGAGCTAAAGAGGTGGTCGAAGGAAATTTCATGCCAACTTTTAAGGTACAAGGGCAAGTTTACCATCGAATAGGAAGTTTGCTACCTTCCCACCAACAAAATCCCTCTTTTTTACAAATTTATTTTGTTGGGAACGACGAAAGAGAAACGGAAATAAGAGCCAACCTCTTTAATATAGTTAAACCTTCTTTAGTTAGTCAATTTCAAAAATGTCTGCATGGTAACAATCCTTATATTCGAGATTTTAAAACTGCAATTGAAAATGATCCGGAAGGTCAGGAATTCAAGGTTATTATTCATGCGGATAGGAAACCTGCAGATGGACATAAAGGTCGTTTCAACGCAACAGCAACAAGAGAGGTCGCTTTGGTTATTGTGGGCCAGGAGTTTGAAAAGAGAGATATTATTTTACACAGTAGAAACGCAAAGTTAATACGGATAAGTGAAACGCATCGAGCATATGACGCACTCTAGTATCCTCTTATGTTCTGTCGTGGAGAAGATGGCTACGCTATCAATATTTTACAACGTGATCCGATATCTAACGTACCTCTCAATAAAAAGGTCTCAGCTTGCGACTTTTACGCTTGTAGAATAATGGAAAGAAAAGGCGATGGAAGTTACTTATTACTGTACCGCAGCCTTTTCAATCAGTATTTGGTTGATATGTATGCTAAAATTGAGACGGAGAGACTAAACTTCATGAGATTTAATCAGAGTAAGCTGCGAGCGGAAAATTATGTTCACCTTAAAGACGCCATGTGTTAGGGGGATGCTAACGTTTCAGATATAGGACAAATGGTCATGTTACCATCCAGTTTTACAGTAGAATCACTTTAACAAAAATCGCCTCGCGCAGGTTGCGTGGCGGCGGTAGTGTCTGTGGTGGGGAGTGAGGAGCGGAGCGGAAAACAACAACGCGCTACTAGCCTGGCTGCGTATTTTCAGCTGGTCAATGGTGGTGCAGTGACACGGAGCAATAAAACAATAGGCGTGGCCAGCCGTCGAGGAGCGGTGAAGTCCACATTCCAATCCCTTCCGCTGCAAATTAGCCCTTTAACGAAATGAACAACACATTGGACTGCCCCAGAATAATCGCATATGGTATATATTCAATGATAATTAATGGTAAAGTTTGGTGAATTATTTTGTTGAAAGAAAACTTTCCATCAATTAACCAACAGAAAGATTGTATTATGTACTAATTTTTAATTTTCTGTTATGTTTATTATTACGGTTTAATCTGAGTAAATTATTTCATTGTTATGTTTTCAGTTTAGATTAAACTAACTTAATTTTACTGAGATAATGAGCGACAAACCTAAACATATTTCTAATAACTTGCATTAATAATTTACTCTAATAATTAACATTGTGTCACTAAAGAAAATTTGGAATTTAAACGATATTAACTCACATGTTAATATTTCGTTCCTGGTCTAAAACTGGTCGAAAGACAGTTCCCTCTCGGTTCCCATGTCTTCAACTCCGCTCATGGCTCCATCTGCATCACTGAAGCTAACGTCATTGGTGCCACCTCCATCTTCACCGTTACCACTGGCACATAAACTATCACAGTCAATGTCACTGTCTTCATCTAAGTTTATGACAAAACGTTCTGTCACATTGTCCAGCATCCCTTCGGCTGCAATGTACTCGTCCTCTACCTTTCCTACATGTGAACATTGGGATTTCCATTCTTCTTGAGTTATGGAGTTGAACTCTTCCAAAGCAAGTTGTGTTACAGAATCTATTGTAAATTTGATATTTGTCTTTTTAATGTGTGACTTGACTGTGGCCCATATCATTTCAATCGGGTTCAAGTCAGGGTGATAAGGAGGAAGTCTAAGTACTGTATGGCCGGCTGCTGCTAAGATATGATCTGTCTTGTAGGTTACGAATTTTGGTTTGTGTTGTTTTATGAGGTCGTACAATTCGGGTTTTAGTAGATTCGAAGTATGATGAATCCCTCGCTCAGACAATCATCTCATCATATCAGCTTTCAACGAGGACGAAGTCGGTGCTGGGTTTATTTGTTCCCGGTGGTAGGGAGCATTATCAATCACAACCACGCTATTTGTTGGTAAATTTGGTATTAACTTTTCTTCTAACCATTTAGTATAATTATTTTTATTCATGTCGTCATGGTAATCGCCTTTCTTCATTCCAGACTTAAACATTAAGAGAGCACCTGGAATAAAGCCCATTTCCTCGCCAGCATGAATCACAATTACTCTCTGCCCCTTGCCCACTGGTTTTTTTAATCCGTCTGGTTCACTTTCAGTCCATGATTTTTCGGAAGAGGAAGAACTATGAAAATATGTCTCATCATTGTAAACGATCGGACGATTTTCTTCACGGTACTCTTTTATCTTACGCAAGTATTTTAATCTAGCTAATCTAATGTCGGATTTTTCAATCAACAATTTTCTGTTAGTTTCCGTTTTTTTCCATCTAAATCCGAGATTGCGAACTACTTTCCTCAGACTTGTTATTCCACCCGAAAAGTTAATTCTTTTTTCAAGAACCCGAAGGATTCCTTTCAAAGTGGGCCTCTCTCCCTCTAATATGTGAAAATTGTTAATTGTCCGTCGCACAACACACAAATCAAAATTGTCCAAACCCGTTATTGGACTTTTCTTAGGTATGTTTTTCCTTGGCGTTACGAACTTCTTTTCTTGTCCGGGTGACTGGGCAGCTTCCTTGACGATTTTATATGCAGAACTATGGGATATTCCACATGCTTCTGCCACTTCTGAGAGCAACTTCTTCTCCGATAAATCTTCATTTTTCTTCTTAAGAACATTGTAAATAATACTTCGCGTATGACTATGAATAACAGGTCTTTTTTTATTTGATTTACTAGTACTACTACCCGGCTGCACATTCATTATGCTCCAGAAACTATATACACTATGCACTAAACGATTACAACACTAAACACTCATTTACAAAACTAAAAAATTAAAACTAATATAAATTTCGTGACACTAAACTTTAAAGCTAATGTTTTTAGAACCGCGCGTAGTACTTTGTCAGCTAGCGAACCTTACGAGAAACTGCAGGGAATGACTGAGCTGTTACGTGCCAGCGCATGCGCATTGGCGACGTCTTCCACTGCGCACACATCGGACTGATTTTTCACAAGATGATTTACCTACTGGCGGTCAGCGCTATATGCACAAGAGAACTCAGGACGCCATGACGTACGTTAGTTCGTCACTATGGTCGTCCTGATTTGTTCATAACATTTACGTGTAATCCGAAATGGACAGAAATTGGAGCTGCCTTAAAAGACGGCCAAAAACCTCAAGATAGGCACGACATTATAGCTCGGGTGTTCCATTTGAAAGTGAAAAAACTGATTAATCTTTTAACTAAAGGTTCAATTTTCGGCCAAAGTAGGTGTTACATGTATACTGTGGAGTGGCAGAAGCGTGGCTTGCCTCATGTACACATTTTGCTGTGGCTGCAAAATAGGATCATGGCTGATGAAACAGATAATGTGATTAGTGCTGAGATACCCGACCCTGAAATGGACCCTGAACTACATGAAATTATCAAGTCTACGATGATCCACGGTCCTTGCGGCAACTTAAATAGGAGTTCATTCTGCATGGTTAATGGCTCATACTCCAAAAGATATCCACGTCCCTTATCCAAAGAAACGCAAACTGCTGACGATGGCTACCCTCAGTATCGTCGAAGGTCTCCAGCTGATGGTGGTTACACAGTCAACATAAATGGAGTAGACCTAGACAGTCGGTGGGTAGTGCCGTACAATCCTGTTCTGTCACGTACCTTTCTAGCACACATCAAAGTGGAATTGTGTAATTCTGTCAAGTCAATAAAATACATTTGTAAATACGTGAACAAGGGCAGTGATCAAGCAGCTTTTGTTTTGGAAAACGAGAGAGACGAAGTATCAAGCTATGAGGCAGGCCGTTACATCAGTAGTTCTGAAGCAGCTTGGCGTATATTTTGTTTCCCAATCCATGAAAGATATCCTCCTGTAATGCATTTAGCTGTAAATCTTGAAAATGGTCAGAGAGTTTATTTCAACCCCGAAAATGTCCAAGAAAAACTTCTGAATCTACCAAAAACTACTCTTCTGGCATTCTTTGAGCTTTGCAAATCTGACAGTTTTGCCAGAAATCTAATTTACAGTGAAGTACCTGCTTACTATACCTGGAAAAATAACAAGTTTAGTCGTCGTAAACAAGGCAAAGCCGTTCCAGGACATCCAGGAATAAAATAAGATCATGTACTTGGTCGAGTTTACACAGTACACCCTAACAACATAGAATGTTACTATCTCCGCATGCTTCTTCATGAAGTTAAAGGGCCTACAAGTTTTATTGGTCTTAAAAGGGTATCTGGCGTAGTTCATCCCACTTATCAGTCTGCCTGCAGAGCGTTAGGTTTACTTTAAGATGACAGTAACTGGGAAATAACCTTTGAAGAAGCTGCTGTGTCGGAATTACCTAAAAAAATCAGACAGCTTTTCGCAATAATTTTGGTATTTTGTCAATCAGCAAATTCTTTTGGGCTATGGGAAAAACACAGAGATAGTATGTCAGAGGACTTTAAGAGACAAATACAACATGAATGCCCTGATTTACCACTTGAACCACCAAACAACATTGTTTACAATAAATGCCTACAGTCATTAGAAAACTTAGTGCGTTCGATGTCCCACCAATCAATTCAACAGCTCGGTCTTCCTTCTCCAAATCCAGGACCAAACAGTACTGCAGTCAATCACGAGTACTTAAAAGAACTCTCTTACAACGCGGTTCATTTATCTCAGTTGGTTTCAGAAAACTTGCCAAAACTTAACGACGAGCAGAAAGATGTATACAATGAAGTAATGGCTAGCGTTGAGTCAGAAGCTGGAAGACTGTTTTTCCTTGACGCACCAGGTGGTACAGGGAAGACATTTTTAATTAATTTAATTTTAGCCTCATTAAGAAAAGACAGGAACATTGTAATTGCAGTGGCTTCTTCAGGTATAGCAGCAACATCATTGGATGGAGGGAGGACGGCTCACTCTGCGTTTAAACTGCCTTTAAACTTACGCCACTCTGAGACTCCAATGTGTAACATCTCAAAACAAAGCGACATGGCGGAGGTTCTCAAATATTGCAAGTTAATAATTTGGGACGAATGCACAATGGCCAACAAGACAGGAATTGAAGCTTTAGATAGATCTCTTCAAGACATTAGAAATAACAGAAACCTGATGGGTGGAGTAACGCTCTTATTGGCTGGAGACTTCAGACAAACTTTGCCTGTTGTACCTAAAGGAACTCGAGCTGATGAAGTCAAAGCCTGCCTTAAGAGATCTATTCTTTGGCCTAAAGTCCAAGTTCTTGCCTTGAAAACAAATATGCGGGTTCATCTTAAAGGCAGTTTAAATGCAGGAGAATTCTCATCTTTACTTTTAAAGATCGGCAATGGAAATCTACCTGAGAAAAACAGCAAAGTTAGTATTACAGCAGACTTATGTAAAGTTGTATGTGACTTGCAAGCGTTGGCTGGAAACATTTACCCAGATTTAAAAAATTTTTATTCAAAAGATTTGTCTTGGTTTCGAGAAAGAGCTATCCTTACACCAAAGAATGACACTGCTACAATTATCAATAATATATTATTGCCAACTGAGACTGTATGTTACCAATCGGTGGATTCTGTGGTGGAAGTAGAAGATGTGGTTCACTACCCGGTAGAGTTTTTACACACGCTTAATCCTCCAGGCATTCCACCACACAATCTTTACCCTAAGGTTGGAGCTCCAATAATGTTGCTAAGAAACCTGGTACCACCTAAGCTTTGCAACGGCACTAGGCTACAAGTAAAAGCGTTGCACAAAAACGTCATAGAAGGAACAATATTTACTGGATGTGGCCAGGATGAAGTAGTCTTCATTCCACGTGTTCCCCTAATACCATCGGATTACCATTTTCAGTTTAAAAGACTGCAGTTTCCTGTGAAGCCCTGCTTTGCTATGACAATAAATAAATCACAAGGGCAGTCTCTGAAATTGGCCGGCGTTGATCTGAGGGAAGATTGCTTCTCTCATGGCCAATTATATGTTGCTTGCTCAAGGGTTAGCTCTTCGGAAAGTTTAACGATCCTTCAACCACAGGGTCAAACAAAGAACGTTGTCTACAAAGAAATTTTATAATTTACATTTGTGTTCCATCACACGATTTTATAATTTTTGTAATGATTATCAATTAACTTACCGCTAAGTAATTAAGTAAATAACCGTAGCAAAGCACGGGTACTCGGCTAGTCTATGATATTTCTAATTGCATAGTTAGAAAGTCCATAAACATCTTCACTTCTGAAATTACTAAATTTAGCTACATTATTTTTAGCTATTTTAAGTGTTACAGATTTCCATCTTAGTTCTTATGTATTATTAATGAAGGTGTATTTTACAATAAATCTATAAATGATGTTTCTATAATCAACAGTTGTGTGTTACTGATTTGTTATACAATATGCATATGTTGACTTAGTAATAATGATTTCCACACAGTAAATGACATAGACTTTAAAAATCTTCCCCATTTTCTAATAAAAAAACATAATATAAAATGTGCCATTAGATATTTATTTCATTTCATAGTATTTTGTGTGATATTTTCATACAAAAAACAAATTCATGTAATTTATTGCTACTTTTTCAGCACTGCAGTCAAACGACTCAGACACTGCCGACTCTGAATATAGAAGAATACTCAAGGCCCTTGATAGCAGCAGTCTACACTGGGTAGTTGCCAAGACTTACAAGGTCGTTGACCAGCTGCCCTCTGGATACTCCGTCATACGAAGTGGCAGTTTGAGTCGGTGTAGTATCTCCAAGTATGACTTGGCCCAATTCCTGGTGGACAGTCTCTCCATGCCTGAGTGTTATCAGAAAGTTGTGGCTGTATGCAGCAAAACGAAAAGACACGTGTTCCAAGATGTGTTAAACTCTGAATGATGACTAACTTGATCCAAAGACAGAAAGAAATCGGGACCGTATTCTCATAATATGTCATATCATAATATCATAATGCTAGATGTTAATTAAAACCCCACTATGCCCACAAGAGGGGTGTTTCCAAACAAATACTATAATTCATTGATGGTGGAAAATATTAATGTAACCATATACATAATTTTAAATTCGAACTTATTGAAAAATCACGAGTGTGCAAAAGATGTCTTAGTATTAATAACTGTCCAAACACACACAAATTACGTAGTCAGTATTTACCTTTTTTTGAAAACAATAACAACCTCAACTCTCATTTCACAGCTTTGAAGAACTGATTTTCGCTCTCACTGTCGTTTAACTTCAGGAACATTCGGTCACTCCCGGTCTATAAGCTTGCTCTTTAGCTAGCGAAGTCAAGCGGCATATATGCCACTCTTATCGTGGATGATTTCGCAACTGGAGATCGAACCCTGCTGCGCCCAACTGCCAATTCAATGCAACTGATTGTGGCAGTGGTTTATGATTTATTTAAGATTAAAGTATAGTAGGTTTTTTTATAATTTATTGCTGTTATTGAAGCGTTTATACTTAAGGATATTTATAAAATGAGTGATTATTAAGTAAAGTAAAACTTTTTCTAGGCTTCACATCAAACCTACGATATCCCTGAGAATGCACCCTTGAAAGAAAATAAAAAAAACGGGAGATATAAATGCTGAAAACTATAAACTTTGTATGTATTTTTAATTTTAACCTATAAACATTAGATATTTATTTTAAGACTTATGGCTTTCAGGGTGAACCCAGGGGAATTTGGGAGATATATCTCCCCCCAAAATTGTGTTAAACAGTAACACTTTATTTATCACAAACATTTTAAATATACATCATAAAACTTACGATATCAAAATAAATTACATAAACCTAAGAAATAATGGACATTAAAACCAAAAAATTACAGTCTTTTTATGCCAATTTTAAACAATGTTGTGTACGTTACTTTATTTATTTTTTTTTTTTTTTATTTATTTATTCATAAGATGCGGATCGTCACGATATGGGCGAATATGAATTTTTAATGAGTGTGATGAGTGTGATTAGAAAGTGTCATTAATTAATAGCCCAATGACAATTGAACAGCCGGTGGTTATCAGCTGATCCTTCTCAAAATGTATTATGACTCTTTAGGTAATTGTCTTGCACATGCCATGTTTATTTCATTGTTATTATTACAAATATATAATGAATTTGTAAATTGTGTTTTTCTGTTCCAATGTTACAATAATGTAATTTTCCTCCTCAGCACATATTTATTTTATTGTCACTTACATAAAATAATTTTGTAAAATTGTGCTTTTTCTGTTTTAATTTTAATCAATAGTATACATATACAATACTTTGCTATAATTTTCTTGTAAAGGCCTTATTAATGTCATATTTACTACAGTAAAAGATTTCAATGGTGTCCCTGCCACTGCATATAGTAAAAGTCATAGTAAAATGCTTGCATAAGACAGCTAAGTCAATTTAAGAACTTAGAAATATAATTTACATATTATCAATATGGTTTTGTGTTGGAGAAAATACCAAACATGCGTATATTTTACGTACAACAATAGTACTGTATTGTTGAGCCTATAAACATACATTGTTGAGTTTTGTATAAACATTTAATGCTTCAATTGGCTGTAATGTCTATAAACCATTTCATAGCGATTCATAAATAACATATATAAGTCAGGAGATGGTGTTATAATATTGTATTATAGTGGAGTTTGATTGTGTGATCCATTGTTGTAAAATATCAATTAATTGATGTCTGGTGTTAGAATAATGTATGTTTTTTTCTTTTTTATGAGACAGTTGAAATGAAAACTGTATGTACATTTTATACTTATTGAATATTACATTTATTTTAATGCATTTAGTATACTATAACACATTCAATATTGACAATAATAAGCCTACACTACTTTTATAAACAAAAGTTAGAATTTATACCACCAATATAACCAAAGTATGTACTGAAATCTATCATCCAGATAGTTAATGGTAAAGAATGAATCATGAATTAAAACAGTTATGCAATAAGAGAAGTATCATTGAGTCATCGTTGAGTCATCTATGAATGATGAATGTGTACATTACCAATCACTGAGTTAGGTGATAACCAGACCACATCCTGATAAAATATATATCTACTGTCATCTATCTTGGGTGTATAAGAGATTTACTGATGCTGTGCCACTAAAATAATTGACCCAAAACTATTTGTAAAATATCTATATAAGGCATAAACGTTAAGTGATGATTATTTTGGTGGAGGATTAAGATATTCTCTCCTGCGTTTGTTTCGAAATAATAATGATAATGTTAAGTACTCTATTTAATTGCAGTTTTAATCATTGTGTAACGTCATAATGTTAGTATTATTAAAATTAGTAATGAAGCTTCCACTAGGATTTCTGTTATTTAATTTTTTTTACATATGCCTAACCCAGTTATTTATAAGTACTGCGAGATGTTGATGGTAGCTGCACATATATGTGGTGTATCACTACTCATACATATTGAATACTATGCCTCATACATATTGTGTACTATCCCGCATACATGTTGTGTACTATCACCCATATATGTACTGCCACATACATAAATTTTTGTAAAGCCGAAAATTAATATTATTGTAGGGTAATACCAAACCAACTAAAGTATGCAAAAAGACAATAAATAGACTCAAAGAAAGCAACAAATGCGAGTAAAGAGATGATTTTATTACCCCTCTTTAAACACATCCACACAAGTATGTGCATGCACGCACAAGCTAATACTTACACATTGTCACCAGAACAAGATAAATAAGTGACACGAATGACTTTGAATCGAACTATCATCATAAATAAGGAATCGTAAGAAAACTTAGATTATTACAAAAACTATAACTTACTTAACCTTCAATAGGTCATCAATTATGTAGAGTTAAGCCTCCAAATCACTTAACAATTAATATTATTACTTTTTCAATTATTTTCCTCTTGTCCAGACTAAACATCCTAAAGACTGCTGCATTTTCACTAGCATATTTTACCTAAAACACATAACTGTATGATAATGAATAATGTTTTAGTGTGTGTTTGATTATTTGTGTATGTCTGCATGTACATTTAGATTCTCAGTGCTTTTTTTCAAATTATAGCTAAGATCGATGAGAACAATAACTGTAATTGTTGTCCTCTTCCTGAGGAAGATCCCAACCGTATGTGACAGTAGGATCTCTTGATAATAAGGTAACTAAACCAGTAAACATATGTATTATATACATAAACAATCCTAACCACTAATGAGGTTCATCACTTTTAAACACAGTGCTGTATTGTTGGTAGGTCCACTTGATTCTAAAGTAATGTTTCCAAACTGAAGTAGGACTATTTCATAGGTCATTATTGTCCCAGCAACCTAAACAAACAATTGAATTACATTTGGTTAATAATGTAAAGTAGTCATAGTTGAGTTTAACTAACAAAATTAGAGAAAAATAGCTTGTTCTGTGGAGCAAGTTGACTAAAGTAAATCTAGATAATATGTTATTGTTACAAAAAATATAGCCTAAGTTATGTTTCTATTTACACTAAATTATAATGATCTCTTTTACTAAGTGTCCCAGATTTCTTGGAATATTTTCTATATTTCAGGGTCTGTTTTTATCATGTATAAATGCATATTGCAATTAGTCTACTGAGAAGGATAACCTCTTTTACTCAGATTTTATCCAATTTTTGAAACAAAAATATTCTCTTTGCATTATGTTATAGAACACAAACCAGTTTGTAATTTAACGGAAGAGCAAGGGCATCAGTAAACTTTCCTGATAAGATACAACGGCCATAAGGGGGGTAACTGCCCCAGGCTGCACTCTTGGAGGCCTCGCACCTCACACACAAATAAAAAAAATATGAATGTAGAGTAAATTCTGAACGTAAATAAAGTTTTCTGTAAAATTCAAATTCATTTGATTGTTATTCTAAAGTTATTGTTGTTTTTGTCGGAATCCGCAAAGTTTAGTTTTTGAGCGCTTTGGGTTCTCATACCTAAGAACAGGTCACAAAACACTCGAACTGTATGAATAAATACGTGGAATTTGAGCAAAGACTTTCAAAACAAAGTAGCATAAATTAATCTCAGTTAACTTTAATTAAAAAGAGAGAAAAAAAGAGTTGGAGAGAAGTTTAACTTAAGATTACATTAGCAATCAAATATTTATCTCAACATAACATTGTTTTACGTGGAACAAATGACTTATTGTGTAAAGAAAATAATATAAATTATCTGGGTTCGATATAAATTATAGATGAATTTGACAAATTATGGAGATACATTTAAGGAGAACTAGAAGTAAAGAGATTCACGACCGCAACCTAGGACCTAGCATCAAGTCAATGTTATTGCTGCAGCTGCAAAAAAAGTAAAGTACTATTCAGTCATGCTTGATTGAACACCAGGTGATGGGTATAAAGCACAAATGACTCTTTATCATTTAATATGTGAATTTTTGAAAAGACAACGCAACAGTTGAAGAGCATTTTATAGACTTCCTGAATGTTTTGTCCTCACAAGGCAAAAATCTGTTTGATTGCCTTGTTTCTAAACTAAATGATCCTAGGCTAGACCTCACAGACTTTCTAGGGCAGGTATACGACAATGGTGCCAACATGAAAAATTTGATTTCATGTTGTCGGAAATGTTGAAAAAGAACCAACATTTCATTGTCATAGGAGATTTCAACATAAACGCCCTAGACGCTAGTTGTCCCATGAAAAAACAGTTTGCTGACTTGCTAAAGTCGTTTGGACTAGCATGGTCAATCAACTCGCCGACGAGAGTAGCTAATAATTTAGCAGCTGCCATCAACAACATCAAAGCGAGTGTGATCAATACGGCCAAATCTGATCATTATGGCCAGCAGGTCGTTGATGACCATGAGCCAAAACGGGATCCAATTCAAATGAGATCAGCCAGAGAAACAAGGCCCGAAAATATTTCGCTCCTGAGCTCTATGCTTAAGCGGGAGAGATGGAGCTTTTTAAATTGCAATGATCCCGTTTATCAACAATTTGAAATCTTCGAATCAACATTTAGTTACCATTTAAACGTGAGCTGCCCCATGAAACAAATCAAACAAAAGCCGAGGAAAATATTGTGCACATGGATTACCAAAGGTATCCTAGTTTCGAGAGAAAATTTATTATTTCTCTCCGAAATTAAGAAGTGCTCAACAAATCCAGAATTCGTGCTCTTTTTTTCAAAATTACAGACCAATCTATAGGAATGTTAGGTAATAAGATGATTGTACATAGTTGATATATTCTGTAGTCATAAGATTTGATTTTTGGTATTTCCCATATTCACTAAAGCCAAGAGAGAGAGAGAGAGAGGGTTATCTGCCCTTAGAATAAACATCACGCCACCCCAAATTCGAGTTCTCATTGGTGCTCAGGAATAAACTCTCCTCAGGCGACGGTTTCGCGCCCCACAACACTCACTCACGCTTAGTCTCTCAGAGTGTAAGGTCGCGGGTCTCGTATACCCAACTCAATACTTAGTGATTGTGTGCCTCTTTAATTCTCATTGTACCTCTTTAACTCTCTCTAACTCTGTGCTGCTCATCCAGACCTTCAAGAACCTCGTTTGTGCGGTACGTGGTCGGTCTTCTGGACTTTCGAAACGCTCGTACTTCCACGACTACTCTTCAGTGCTTTAGAACTGTGACAAAGGAAGGTGAACTGGATTACCAAAAGTGTCTCCAACTACTCCTGTTGGATACGTGGTCAACCAATCTCTGTGGTGAGTCAATTCTCTCTAATTCATTATTTCCGTCCTTAGTGTATTCCCTCGTCTGCTCCGGAAGAGCAGTGGTCCCCCGTGTTCATTAATAGAAACACTAACATTCTCTACCCGACAAGGAAAGTCATCAGAGCTGTGAAAGCTTATGATGTAAATAAAACTCTGATTACGTCCAAAAACATATCAAAAACTGCATGGGCTGTCATTAACAATAAAAAACCACCCACAAACAAACGAATTGAACTGGAAATTAGAAATTAACGCATTCAAGACCCTCTTAAGGTCGCGGATGAGTTTAACAAATGTTTGCCTCGGTCGGAGCGGACCAAGGGCTTTGGTCCTACTCCGCGACAGCCTCTCCCACCTCGAGTGCAGAGTCCAGCAGCCTCAATGGCGTTGGCCCCAGTCTCCCGACTGGAGATTGATTGGGTGATCAGAGACCTTCAGTCAAAAAAAATTTACGATTCAAATCATTTGTCCACGTGGCTCCTCAAAAACTGTTCTCAACACCTGTTGGGACCATTGGAACACCTGATCAACCACTCTTTCACATCGGGAACTTTTCCGTCCTCGCTCAAAAAGGCAAACGTATCCCCAATATTTAAAAAGGGCGACCCCCTCTCTCCCCAAAATTACCACCCAATCTCAATGCTTCCAATCTTCAGCAAAATCTTTGAAAAAGTCTTTCTCACAAGATGTGTGGATTTTCTCGATAGACACAATCTGCTATCAAACAACCAGTTCGGATTTCAAAGTGGTAAATCGACTACAGACGCAGTAACACGTCTAGTAGAAATGATAGTAGATGGAATTGAAGGTCGAAGATAGTCACTCAGTGTTTTCCTCGACTTGTCAAAAGCCTTTGACTGCGTTGATCATTGTCTGCTTCGTTAGAAACTTGAACATTATGGAATACGAGAGTGCCTCTCAAATGGCTTGAATCGTATCTCAGTAATAGAACACAATTCGTTGGAATTTCTGAAACCTGGTCGGGAGAGGAGTGGCTAAATGATGGGGTCTCACAAGGCTCTATACTTAGTCCGCTGCTCTTCTTGATCTACGTCAACGATGTTGCCTCATCCACACAACAAGGACAAATTGTCCAATATGCAGATGACACGACACTCTGCATGAACACAAAAACAATCCAAGAGCTCGAAAAGGTGACCTTTTTGGATCTCAACAGAGCAATCCAACATTTCAATAATCTCAACCTCAAAACCAACCCAACAAAATCAAACTTCCTCAAATTTGGTTTGCGTCAAAAAGACTCAGAGATAACTACAGTCATGCTGGATGAAACTGAGATGTTTCCTCAGCCAAATTCCTAGGAATATACCTAGATCAAGGATTGGCTTGGGATTGCCAAGTAGACCACGTTTGCTCAAAACTGTCCTCAGGAATTTATGTTTTGAGAAAACTGTCAGAGTATTGCCCAACTCAGGTACTGATGACGGCGTACTACGGAGAAATTTACCCACATCTCTCCTACGGACTGGCGGTGTGGGGAGGTTGCTCCAACGCGAACCTCTCAAGAATTTTTGTTCTTCAAAAAAGAGCGTTTCGAATGATCGCAAAACTTAGGCAGAGAGTCGTGCAGAGCAGCATTCAAATACCTGAACTTGTTGACATTACCCTGCCTCTACATTCTTGAAACATGTATCTTTTTTAAATCAAAATGCGAGTCCATAAGAGGTTGCGACATACACTCTTATGAGACTAGAGGCAGGGGTAACTACCGAATTGGGAGACACAGGACGGTCAGCAAGCTGCCAAATTCAATCAAATGTGCTCCTACGCTGAAGGCGTTCAAATCTCGTCTGAAGCAAGTGTTGATTGCAGAGGCATTCTACGGTTCAGACGAGTTTTTGGCACATAACTGGGAGATCTAGTGAAATTGCACGAGTAGGCTGGCTGAGTGGGAAACATTTTTTTTTTCTTTTTTTGAAAGAATGGGTGTGTGAATGCATGCTTATTTTACTATGAATGTGGATCTGCATGTAAGCGTGGATGAATAATTTTAGCTTAGTTCAAATATTTTATAGAAATGACGAATGTAATGCATTATACAAATATAAAAATATGCAATAAAACATTTATTATTATTATTATTATGAAAGAAGTTCACAATGGCGTTCAGGCAAGGTTTCTTAACATGAATCGACGAGCATAGCTTAAACTAATTAAAATGTGCTAAAGGTTCTCAGTTCGATCCCAATCAGAGTCAATACATTTTGAGAAGGATCAGCTGATAACCACCGGCTGTTCATTTGTCATTGGGCTATTAATTAATGACACTTTCTAAGGAATAGTTTGTAACAATGACTACATTCGCTCATCTACACTCATTCGAAATCCATATTCGCCCATATCTTGACGATCAGCGTCTTATGAATAAATAAACCTCTATAATGGGATGCTACAAATTCAACACCAAAAGCTTTTTAGCACAATTGGAAGATCTACTCCCAGCGTCATCCCAGAGGTGGGATAAATAACTGAAACATGTTCTGTAACTGCTATGGCCAGCCCTGATAAGATAAGGTCCATTAACTCAAATAAAAGACACATAAATGACATAACATAGCACAAATATATCAGGAACTGCTGTTTATGAAATTATAAACCCTGAAAGAAAACCAAAATAACAAAACAATATTAAATAAACTTAACATTCAAGGGCATAAAGAGTAAATCCAAAAGAAATGGCTAGCCACCTAAAAATGTGTTCACTAATATACTTAGAGAGAAATTAGAAACAAAATGCCCACATTTATACACAAATAAAAATTATAATAATTATGTTTTCCAATGTATATTATATATTCACCAAACGAGTTGTTAACAGCAACTTCCTGTTATAAAAAACAAGTTGTAAGAATTATAAGATCACTTTACCAACAGAATATAAGATGCCATTTTTGCCAACCTGCTAAAGTTCTTTGAGGAAGAATTTCAAGACTTCCTAATGGATATCAATGACAAATTATTTTAATCAGGAATATTTCCTAGAGCATTAAATATATCTAAAGTATATTTAAACAATAAAAATAGGAAACATAAGTGAAGCAGCTATTTACCATTCAATTTCACTAATACCCAGCAACTCTAAAGTAATCAAAAAATATTTCTGACCACAATTTTTGACATCTTTAAATTTGTATTAAATGATATCTCTTCCTAGCCAGATAACAGGCAAACATAAAACTTTTAATTTGGTGAATTTCTCCTAGATAAACAGAAGAGGGGCATACTTCAACTTCTATATTTTTGTGCTACAGCAAGAACTGCAACTGTAAAAAGAAGCTAAACTATAAAAATAGGTTCTTAAGAAATTAAGAACTTGTAGGATAAAAAGTATTGTAAAGACAAGGTCTAGTACGTTTGTAAAAATAAAGATCCAGAAAATTGATAAAAACATATGGTGGTTGAAACTGCTAATTTTTATATATAGAATGTCTTAGAGAAAGAGACGGTAAATGACACATGACGTTACACATGTGAAGAGGTAGTCAATTGAAACAACAAATAAATAGTAAATAACTTGTTCTAATTCCAATGTTTATAATTTAGATGAAAGCTTCCATATGATTGTTGGCTTTAGTTACCAGTAGTTTAGAATAACCAAACCAGTTGAATCGCCTGTGTGATGTCACAGTCTATTGCACATTCTTGTGTTACCTATCTTACACCGTTACAGGTAATTAATAAATGAGTTATGGCAAAAAACCTATTTGGGAATCAAACTGGTATTTTCAAAGTTTTTATTTTTTAGTATTTAATATGAGGGAAAGTTTGTGCCAATTCTTTGAAACCATTTACTACTACATATTTATTAATCCTAACAAATATGTAAAAAAAATATTTTATAGTTACTTATCACTATCAAAGTAGTTGAACTGCCTACATGTCATATAACTGACAAAATGTACAATTTACTTACTGTAAGTATAAAAGAGCGGTTGACTGAAAAGAAATTACACCCTGTGATAGCAATATCATCGTGAGCCACTTGTATCTGAAATCGACATACCTGAAATAGGAAAAATATTATTTTAGTACCAAGCCGAACAACTAGACAATATTGTTATAGATACTGTCGGTACTGGTGGGGCAGTACTGTAACTCAGCTACTTGGGGACAAAATGTTTGGGAGATTGTAGGCGATAGGTTCCATGCTCGGTTCTCTTAATACCGACATGGCGTCTGCTCAATAGTTGTCATCAACGTAGACACTACTAGAGAAGTCTGGAGTGTCTTTATTGAATGGTAGTCAAGGTTCAGATGTTGTGTAGGGAAGAGAACTGAGTGTCAGACTTAACAGTTAGCTGAAAATCAGACCAACACTACGTGGTTCGGATTCCACGTAAAGCTGTAGGTCCCATAGTTGCCCTTGCTATTGGGCTGATAATAAATAGTCCTTCCTGAGCTAAGTTGAACTCAGATAGTAACAATGACTATACTCGTTCATCTATACTCATCACACTCATTCACTCCTCATATTCGCCCATATCTCTACGATCGGCGTCTTAGAGATGAATAATGAGAATACAAGACAACTAGGTTAAAATATTTTCTTTAACATTGCACTTATGTTAGACACTACATTTTGCAGATTACAATTAAAAGAATGAAGTCAAAGTTATTTCCATGGAAGTTTTATTCAGTCTATTAATATTACAGCTAAAATTCTGAATTAAAATATAAACACAAAATAATTCAAATTTTAATTAGAATGCCTTAGTATAAGTTTTGAGAGTTTCAAGGTTGTTTTGTAATTTTCATTCACTGCATGAACATACATTCGAGATCATATTACCAGCAGTAATAGGATCTCGATAATGTGATAAACTTTTAATGTCGAACTGACTACAGTTCCAAATCTTCAATTAAGTGGTGCTCAATTCTTCACGTGTATCTCATTTAAAATATCTCACAAAACTGTACATTGATCATAATATTATTCAATATTGATTCAAACAATCTTTGCTCCAACCCTTTAGTCCTAAAAAGAATAAAGTTTACGTGGTAGTGACATGGTTCGGAAGCCAGATGACTAGTAGCCCTGGCTATTGGAATATTAAGAAGTATTTATATATTCAACCATATATCTACAATCGGTGTCTTAAAAATGAATAATACTAATGAATATTAATAAATCACCCTTTCCAGGGAACAGAGTACCTTACTTAATAACAATGACTACACTTATCTACTCTCAGCACACTCATTTGCCTCTTATCAGACACCATATCTCTTCAATCAATATCTTACTAATGAATAATAAATTAATTAAATATTAATAAATCACCCTTTCCAGGGAACAGAGTACCTTACTTAATAACAATGACTACACTTATCTACTCTCAGCACACTCATTTGCCTCTTATCAGACACCATATCTCTTCAATCAATATCTTACTAATGAATAATAAATTAAAATAATGAATAAAACATTTTTAAGTCTGTATACCACACATTATTTTAAGCAGACATAACATTCGGCCTTGGAGTGTGATCAACATCTGTTCCTTAAGAGGGGGTTATAAAGGACTAGACTATAGGAAAGCTGCTGGGTAGTATTTTTTCTCGACTAAACATTCTGACAGCCATCTCACATTGAGGCAAAATTTCTCTTTAGGTACTGTAGTTAAAATTTGGGGCACTAGGCCTAGGATTTCAGTAGTAATGAAAGGAAAGGAAAGCAGCATACCGTACCTGATAAACTTGGTAAACTGGTACACTGTAGATAGAGATAAAATTACATCACAAAGAACTGAATAGCGAAATATTTCGGGGCCGCTGGTCCCTTCTTCAGTTACTAAACAACTGGATGGATACACAGTCACATTTGAGGTAGGTGAATGAGGTGTTGCCAACTGTAGAGCACTTAACACTAAAATGTCACTTCTGCATCTATTTTATGATAAAATTATGTAATAATATATATGATTTTTATTATGCTGCTTAGGTGCTGCAGAAACAGGATTTATCTTACACTTAGATTAGGTGGGACACTAGATTTTGTAATAATCCATTGATGTGCAGTTTTCATTCTTCTAAGTTGAGAGCTATTGCAGTATGCAGGGAGTGATCTGATAACTTTAACAGTGAAACATTGATTCTGATTGTGGCTCATACTATGGGATGAAACAGGTTATTCAGGGTTGGCTTTAGGTATTGGAAATCCCTTCAAAAGGGAACAGACACAGATTGCCATAACACCAGACGTACATCTAAGAACCAGCTGCTCTTCATCACATTGCACTGTATGAGAAGAAGCCATTAGGTGAGTAGAAAACTACAATCTGTTCGCTGAAATATAAAAATTAAAACAGAAGAATATCTGCAGTCAGTCCTTAGAAAATTGTTAGTAAATATAATCTTAAACTTCCTGGAAGAGTTTCTACAATGGAGTGAAGACCTCTGATTATAAAAATTACTAATCAACCACAGAGAAAAAAGAAACAATGGTTACTTTCTTAAGGCATCAGCGAACACCTCAATCACAGTTATCACTAATGTAAATTTGTATAAATTTGTAATTAAAATTAGTACATTTATACTTCAGGATTTAGTAGGAAAAAGATAAATTTATTTATTTTCAATCAATAAAAGAGAAATGACAGACAATGGTGCTGGCTCTTTTATCCTCACAGCGAGCTGGAAAACTAACTACTTGACAACCTAAGTTTCTGTAACTCGAAACTACCATTTAGTGCACTATTGGATGCAACCCTGTTTCTTTCTCCCCTGTGACTCGACTTAAATTCCATATGATTTTGAACCATTATGCTGTGTAAGAAGTAAATTTGATACCCAGTTAAGAATCTTACCTCAACATTATAGGAATCACTAGTAACTGAAAACAGTGAAGCCAGAGGTTTCTTGCTGTCTTCAGCAACAAAAGAAGCTGCAAGGGCCGCCAAAAGGGTTCTAGTCAGTGTAAACAGAAGGATAAATATACTTGACCATGTATTTTTCTTGCTTCCGCTACAGAACATAAATTAAATTTGTTTTATTTAAGCAGAGTATATTATTTTTATTTCATTACACTTTCACAATGATTTCTTTTCAAGGAGAGACTGGTCTCCTTCTTAACCTTACTCTGCCTATTCTCCATAGACTGTTGACCTGTGTAAGTATGTAGGCGAACAAGAACAGTACAAGGTGAACATTACCGATAAATACTCAAAGTCCAAACTAGATTTGAATGTGCGCTATCTCTAACCCAGGCTCAAAGTTCTTAGTAAGGCCAAGCCTTATGCTGTGAATTAATTAGAGTATATTTTTTAGTTGTAAATTTGCCAGTGGCCTTGATCAGAGGGGAGTCAAGAAACATCGAGCGTGTTTGTCCCTTAGATGGGTGACTGTCTGAGCGATCCCATCCTTACATGCAGCCTGCCTGCCCAGTCACTGGCGATGGTTTGTAAATCACCATTAAGCCGTTGGTCTCAGGTTAAGTGTTAGAAAGGGCTTCTGAGCCCTAACTTCATCTAAAATAAGACAATCTTTAACTTTATTTTTGTTATTTCAGTTTTTAAGTTTAGCTAGATCACTTCTGTTTTAACTCAATTTGCTCACAACTATTTAAATGCTACTATTAATTCTCTATATGGCTTCATCAGTGTCATAACAAATCAAACCTGAAATCACCATTTTTTTTAACAAAATAGAAAATTTGCATTTAAAATCAGCTGTTTCTTTTCATGGGTAAACTTCTATGGTTGTCACTAATACTAATATAAACTGGTCTTCCAATATAAACTGAGTCATGTAGTTATGTACACAAAGTTCAATACTGCGAACATTTTGGCAACATTGCAGAAGTCCATCCTCAGGGAAAGTATGGTCTCTACTAATTAGGGCAGTTCAGGATCAGACATATACCTGGTGGGGGAAGGCTGGTGCCATCTGGTCATCTGACAACATAATATTACCAGTAACTATAGAAACAAACAGTCCAAAGCAATGTATTTGCTATGGTGCCTGTGCTGCTATCTAATGGTGAATGATCTCAGCACTCAGAGAATGTTTGACTTACTATTTGCTTAGGTATTAGTTACATCAGCGTGTTCTGAAGAGAGACGGAGAGAGGAAGACACCTGAAGGGATGGGAACGATATATCAGAAATATCGATAAATACGTTTTGATATATTAGTATCAATATTTTCTTTCGATAATATCGGCCATATTGATATTTTGGTCCAATATATTGTATCACTAAATGTTGTCGTTATTCTCCCTACTCAAATCATCACGATTCAAATAAAAACATTTTAATTGCCTCTTATGTGTACAAAACATGTTGTGATAAAGTACACTCTTATGCGTATAATAAAGTAACTTTAATACATTTTTTACGTGAGGTTAACACGCTTAAATGTAGTTTATTGTAGATCAGAGGGTGGAACTGGTAAATGAAGTTGTAAGTGAGTTGGCAACACTGACTCTAGGATGCAGAGCCTTACAAACCATTATTACTACTCTTTTATAATTAACATATTAATAAAAGGTATAATTATTTCGATTTTGATTTTTTTTTTTTCAATTCAACCCCACAGATCACTACTTGTTTTGTGTAGATAAATGTATTCATTTTAACATTCAGTAGCTATTCTAAATAGTGACAGCTAAACAGATAAATCATTTACAGTTCGTTATATCGATATATTTATTCGAAATTATCATTAGATCGATATTTGGTTTGGGATATATCGGTAACTCAATATATCGCTATGTTGAAAATATTTGCCATCCCTAGACACCTGTGAAGATAGAACAAGAAATAATAATTAGTTCTTGTTATTATATGAAACTATTGGTACCACAGGGAACCCGGCTTCACAGGACCCACAAGAGCTGATACTCTTCTTGTTTCTTTAGTCTATGATAATATTTAATATTAGATTATACAAAAACAAGTTACTTGTAAATTAAAAATGCTTGATTTGCATCTTCTAACTTAAAATTTTTTTACATTCTTCTAGGAAAAATAAAAGAAACTATTCTCACTTTAAACCTATCTTTTATTTTCCGTACAGAGTAAATCTAGAATAATTGAAAATACAGTTTTCATGTATATCTCGGAATATACAGTACATGTACATTGTACAATGTTAGTTACTAAATATAACATCACCCTTATAGACCTTTTAATAGCAATTAATAGCAGGATAATGTAGTAGACTAGATAAACGATAGATTTGTTACCTGAGCATATCAAGGATTAAAGAGCAGTGGTAATAAAGGTTTGCCCCAAAGCACAGGAATGTCAACCTGGAGAGATGACTGTCCAAATGCTTACTTAGAGAAGACAGGCTGTTGAAGATCTCACGCATTTCTGCCCAGAAAGTCCAGGGCAATCTCTATGGACAAGCCCATTCTGTGGTAAGTGGTTTGTAGGCTCTATATTCAAGGTATTATAAAAGCTATAAACATAGTCATATTCGAGACGTTACCACAGTTTGTGTGTGTGTATATTTAAGGTAAATATGATGATATGAGTGTAGAGTGGTTGATAGAATGTGTAGTCTGATAACTGAGTTCGATCTATGTTCAGGAAGGTACAGGCCTGCTGAGAGACCTACAGCTTTATGCGGAATCAGAACCATGTAGTATTGTTATAGTTTCCAATCAATTGACAAGCTGGATACTGGGTTCTCTCCCCCATACATGGCTATAATACAACACAGACCTCTCCAGGCTTCTCTAGTAATGTTCACACTGATGGAAATCATTGAAAGACACTGTGTTGGTATTAGAGGACCAAGAACAGAGCGTATCACAGACAATCTACAGAGCACTTTGCCCTCAAGTAGCTGGGTTACTACACTAAGCTACTAGTGTTTTAGAAAAAGAAAAGCACATAAAATTTATAAGTAATTTAAAGTATAGTAACGCATAGCATATTTTTTTTATAAAGATAAACAAAGTTATGTCATATTTTTTTTTAATTTATACAAAAATTACCCGGTTAATTCCAACTGGAAAAGTTAATTCCCTACCTATTTCTTAACAAAATATTTAAACTATTTTATTTTTAAATAAATGAATAAACAATGTTTCTATTTGGAGGAAATTTTAGATTTAAAAATTTATTTTTAATTCTTAAGATTAAATAAGTGTCGAATTGAGTTTCGATTATTCGTTATTTGTCAGTTTGATGTTGGGGAGAGGAATGGGTATCTTCCACGTCATAAGTCTAGTTTTCATCACATGTAGGTTGAAGTAACTTTGATATATCAGCATTGCATAGATGGTCAAATAAGATAACACCTTTTGCTTATCAAGTCTGCTTCATGTGCTTAGAGGAATACAACAATAGTAAGGACAAGACTAAAGAAGCACATTGCAGATGGTTTAGTATGCATTTTTAGTTTTAATTTGTTAGATGATAAATAAAAACAAATCTTATAAGTACAATCTAAACAAAATACAATCATAACACTCTGTTAGAGATATTGGCGATAGACACAACGCTAGCGATCCTAGTGGCCAGCTGACAGCAGTGCATGTCTCTCCACTGTTTATATCCTCCACTTTGATTAGTTTATGTCAAATGATTGATAATTAATAATCTGACATGGCAGTTTTTCTACTGTTATTATTTTACTGCTTTGCAAGATGATAAACATTATTTCGTACTCAAATAACAATAAATAACAACAATAACCTAATGAACAAAAAGTAAATGATAATATTAGAACTTTCAATAAAAGTTCATCACAGTTTTTTTACAACAAAACATTGTTGCGGAAGTTCAGATATGAGTTTGAAGGCGGAAGTCAGTCACTTCCGTTAATATGGCATCATAGTGGTGGAACGATTCCTCTCCACTGCTCGAAGTCAGAGAAAAGTTTGTCGTTTAGAAATTTTAGAAAAGGATTCAATATCATAATCTTCCTAAGCTTGAGTTCAAGCAATTAAGATTTAATTATTAGCATAAAGATGCAGCTCATTTTTTAAGCATTCAAAATTTGTGATGATGTTTGGCATTAAGAAGTTGAGTTCCCCTCACATCTTGTATTCCTTTAATATAACACCTATAACTGTTAACTCATATTTACTTCTTAACAAATATTTAAATAAAAAGGACAAAGGAAAGACTGAATAAAAAGAAAGACTATAAAATTACCTGTGTCTTGTGTCTCTCCAAGTATCTGTTGAACTGACGGAACTTCACAGCGAGGCAGAAAGAGAGCACAGTAATTGTTAATTCATCGTAAATTACCAGAATATAGTGATGCATGGTGAAGCACATAAGTATGGTTAATGTGAGAACGGAGACACCAAGGATAGAGAACACAGGGTAGTACATGGCCACCACAGCCAGCTTCACCAGAACCAAAGAGTCTTTAGTACAGCGGCGTAACATGTGCATATAGATGCTGATCTGAGCAACAACTAGAACTGAAAGGAAAACTATGAGTACAGTAGTTTGTTGGCAATTCGTAAATTCATTTTTAGAAGTATTATCTAAAATCACTAGCAAAAATATGTACAGCAATGAACATATATATTTAAATTCAAGAAAAGCTTATGGCTACAAATCTTTTCTCAATAATTTTGGTTATATTTAAGAGTCAGAGACTAAATAATTTTACATTTACTAGTTGGAAACCGTTGCTTTCCAACTCAATTTAGTAGTTAACTTTAAAAACCCCCTTCCTTTTAAATAAAATTTTTTTTTTATCCGTGCCCTTTGCATCTGTTTTCCAGTTTTTCCCAACTTCCCTTCCACGAGAAACAATTTCTGAAAAACCCCTTTTTTAAAATTGGGGGGAAACTTTTCCCCAAACCGGGCAAATAAAGCAATTAAAAGAAAAATAAAGGGGGTTAATTTTAAATACGAAAAAAAAAATTTAACATTTGAAAAAAAATTAAAATGGAAATTTTTTAAAAAAGTCAAAAAAACCCCAGTCTTCTACCTTAAAAAAAAATTGAAACATTTAAAGCCCAAAATTTTTATTTTTAAAATTACTGAACTTAAAAACTCCCCCAAAACTATCAAAACCTTTTTTTCGTCGGCCCCCTTCCATGCCCAAGCCATTGGGGTGATTTGAAAAAAATAAAATCGGCCTTTTTTACCCTCCCTTTCCCCCATTTGGGCCCCACCGGGAAATTACTAGTTATCCAAGTACTAAACATCCACTTTTTCCAGTTGAAAAATTACTTGAATTGAAAATATAATAATTAAAACCTCCCCAAAATCCCCCAAAAATTAAACCCCTTTAAAAGCATTTAAAAGCTTTCCCCAAAAAAAAGCTAATTGAAGTTTTCTCCCCTTCTTAAAACCCTTTTCCCTCTTCTAGGGGTCTAGTTTTTTTTCTTCCTTTTTTTTTCTTCCTCCTTTTTTTTTTTTTAACCATTTTTTCCCTTTTTTTTTGGTCCCCCAATAAATTCAAAAAAAAACTTTTTCCAACTTTTAAAAAATTTGTCATAAATTATATACAAAAATATAATATAAAAATATTTTAAATTTTTATAAAAAATTTTAATTTTAACCCCCCCCCTTCCACTCAAAAACAAAACCAAAATAAAAAAATTTCACGAAAATCTCAAAAACAACTGAAAAAGTTTTTTTAACACAAAATTTTAAAAAAAAAAATTTTGGGTTTATTTACCCGAAAGACCCATTAAGAAAGGTTTTTTCCAAAAATTCACTCCTAAGGGGGAACAAATTACCCCCCTCAATTTTTAACCTTTTTTTTTTTCCCCATAAAAAAACCTTTGGGGTTTCTTTTTTTCCATAAATTACTAACGCTTTTTTGTAAATAAATAAATAAACGTTTTTTTTTTTTGTATGTTTTATATTTTTCCCTATCGAACCCATTAAAATGTTTAAAACTTCAGCTGCCAAAACAAAAACAAAAAACGAAAAAAAACACATTTTCAAAATAGCCCTAAGAAACCCCTTAAAATTTTATAAGGGTAATACCATTGGGTATTTATTATAATAAAAAATTTAGAAAATGAAAGTAGTGGGAGTGGAAATCCCGTAAATAGTTTTTCATATTGTGTTTTTAAAAGTTATCATTTAAAACAAAATTAATTATTTTTTTGTAAAAAGCCCGCAGGGCCGATGCGGGGGTGTATTAAGCGCAGCAAATTTGGGGGTTGGGCCCCAATGCAAAAGCATGAGGGGGGGGTCCCCTGGAAAAATTTAAAGTAAATTTTTTTTTTATTTCTTTTTAATAACTAACATGTTCACCCTAATAATCCCCTTGGCTTTCATTTTGTCTTTTTGGTCTAAAAATTTAAAAAAAAAAAATAAACACTTTTCTGAGGAATAGTGGGCCTTTTAAAAGTTTTTTTAACAATGACAAACTTTCGCCATCTACACTCATCCCAACACTTCATATTCCCCCCGAAACCCCCATATTCGCCCATATTTTTGACAATGGGCCCGGCTTATGAATAAAAAAAAATTAAAAAAAAAGGGGTACAGTAAAATTAAAAACCCAACCCACAAAAAAATGAAACCCGGGATATTGACCAATGGCCCCCATAAATTTTTTAAAATTGTATTGAAACCCACCAAACCAACCCAAAAGCTTAAAAATTGTTATTAAAAATGCGGGTTTTCCCCAGTGTGAAACCCAAACACCAAAGGGGCTTTGGATGGCTTTAAAAGACCTGGGAATTAAAAATTTACCCAAAGGGGCCAAAAGGGTTTTGTCCCTTTCACTCTTTGGGGTTTAAAAAGGTTTTTTTAAACTTCTTTTTTTCAAAATGTTATTAAAAAAAAAAAAAAAAAATTAAATTAAAAAAAAAAAAAAAAAAAAAAAAAGAGTTTTGGTTTGGCATAGCGAACTTACCAAAGAAAAAAAATTTTTAATAGTCCCAACTCACAAGAAAAAATAAAAAAAAAGAATGACAAAATTTTTTAAAAATTGCCCAGTTTTTACGGAGGGCTTTCCGTCAGGCAAGGGATCTCTTTTTGATTAAATTCCTTTTGCCCTTAAATTGTGTTTACTGTTTTTTGGGGTCTTTTTTAAATTAGTTAGGGCCCTTTACCCTTCTAAAAACATAACCTAAAAACTTATCACAGGGGGGTTGTATAGATTTTTTTAAATTATGTCAAAGGGCCCCCAAATTTTTTAAAGGTTTTTAAAAAAATTCAGTACTTTTCCCCCAATACCCCCAAAAACCCCAACGTAAGAAAATAGACAAAGATTTTAACTTTTCTGTTATCCCCTTAAATTTTATAGGAGGGAAATTTTAAAAATTTTCCCTTTTTCAACTTGGGTGTCCTTCAAAATAAGGGCGGGCCAATTTTTTTGCCCCTTTTTTGTAGACAAAAGACGATTTCAAAAAAAAATTGAAAAGCACGAGGGTTAAACAACCCTGAAAAAAAGGGTACAAAAAAGGTAGAAAAATTTTTGATCTTGGGTTTAGTTAAAAAAATTTCCAAAAAAGAAAAAATGTCAATATAAAAAAATCCAAAAAAAAATGTACCAATTTTAAATGGAGTTTTTTAAAAATTTAAGCTTTTTTGTCATAGGTAAACCACTAAAAAAAGGGATTTCCCCCCCCTTTTATTTTCCCTTTTTTTTTTTTACTTTCTCCCATTTTTGCTTTAGCATAGAAAAAAAATTTTAAATGATTTTAAAACCAAAAAAAGTTTTTTTTTAACAATTTTTTTAAAAAAAAAAAAAAATCCTTTTTAAAAAAAAAAAAAAAAAAAGGGCCCCCCCTGAAACCCAAAAAAAAAAATTTTGGTGTCTGTCTTTTTTTATGTCCCTTTTTTAAAAAAACCTTGGAGACCAAATTATAATCAATTTTTTTTTTTTTGGGAAAATTTGGGGGGTTAATTGGGGTTGGGAAAAAAATTAAAAAAAGCCCAAAAAAGCTCCAAAACAATATTTTAAAATTTTTTAAAAATTTTTTTTTTTTTTTTTTTTTTTTTTAAATTTTTAATTTTTTTTTTTTTTTTAAGGGGAAAAAAACACACAAACGGGGAATTTTAAAAAAAAGGGTTCAAAACCATTTTGTTTAAATTTTTTCGGAAAGATTTTAAATTAAAAATTTTAAATTTTTTTAAAGTAAAAACTCATTTTCCCCTAATTTGACTAGTTTTTTTTTTTAGATACGGGAAAAAAAAAAAAATTTGGAAATCAAACGGGTTTAAATTTTTAAAAAAAAATTTTTTTTTCCTTATGTTTTTTTTTGGGGGGAAACCCTTTGAGCCAATTTTTTAAGAACCAATTCATTTCCATAAAGTAACAAACTTTAAAAATTTAATTTAAAAAATTAATTTAAAAAAACCCAAACCTGACAAAAAAAAATAAAACAAAAAAAAAAAAAAAAAAAAAAAGGCTTTTTTTTTGGTTTTAGCAAATTTTGGGTTTTTTCCCATTTGTAAAATTTTTTTAATACCCCCCCTTTGCTACAAATTTTCCCCTTTTTAATGAAATTTTTTTTGCTTTCCCCGCAAAATGGGATTTAAATTTTTTTCCAACACTTTATTTGGGAAAAACGGCACCCAAGGCTGACCTTTTATAGTGATTTAAATGGTTTACAGAGAAACCACGGGGGGAAAAGAAACCACGTAAGAAGACACCAAAGGGGCTGTCTGCTATTATAAAAACATAAAGGTAGTGTTTTTCTGCAAAAATTTAAACTGAAACAAGTCAACTACATTTTTCCCCCAATTTTTATTTTTCCCTTGTTTTTTGCTTGGAATTTTTTTTTTAAAAAATTTCCAAATGTTTTTTAATCAAAAATCAAAACAAAGACATTTGGACATTTTCCTTTTTCAAAACTTTTAACAAAAGATTTAAAAGACAAAAAAATAATTTTAATCCCCCGAAAAAAAATAAACAAAAACAAGGTGCCCGCTAAAACAAATTTTTCCCAAAAAAACTTTAAATTTAGGGTTTCCTTGGTCAAAATAAAAATAAACTTTTTAATTATAAAGGTTAAAAAAAACCCTTTCACAAACTAACTACAAACCAAAATTTTGAAAACCCCCCAAACCTATAAATAAAACCAAATTTAAGACCCCTCACTTATCACAAAAACGTAAATTACACCCCTTAATTATGTGGGATTAAAAAAATGTTGGATAATGGGAAAAAAATTTAAAAAAAAAAACTCAAAATTTTAAGGTACTAAAAAATGAATTTTTTTAAAAATCTTCCAAAAAGGAAGTATTTTAACCCAAATTACTTTAAAAGGCAATTAAGTTTATCTTTCAAAACACTGTTTGGAGGAAAATTTTCACTGATTATAAAGTTGAATAAAACCCCCGGAAAAGGGTGCAACAATAAACAATCACGATTTTATAAATATTTACAGTTCCCAAATAACAATTTATTTTTTTAAACCTAACAAAGGCAAATACTATGTTTTTTAAAAAATAAAAAGGGTTTTGCAAAAGTAAAGAAAACAAAAAAAAACAAAAAGAAAATTACATGTGATGGTAAAGGAAACTACTGTTTAAAATTTTGGGCAAAAAATCATTTGATTGCAAATATCCCCACTTACAAGTAAAAAAATAAAAAATGAAAAAAATCCCCAAATTTAAATTAAAAGGGGTGAATTTAAAGGAAAGGAAAAGTCCCCCCAAGTCTGTCCAAAAAATTTACCAAAAACCTAAACCCACAATTAAAAAATTTATGAAGAATGAACAAAAAAATGGTATCTAGAGTCCTGCTCAAAAATAACGCCCAACAGAAAACAAAAAAAATCGGGTGAAAATGGGGAAAAACTTTCCCCAGGAACATACTTTTTATCTTTAAAAGAACAAAAAAAAAGGCAAAATTATTTTTCAAAACATTTTTTAAAAAAAAAAAAATTATTGGTTTTGGGGAAAAAACGTTTTTTAAGTTTTGGGAAAAACCAAAAATATCAAAATAACAAGGCTCTAACAACAAAAATTAAAAAAGGAAAGGAACCAAAAAAACTACAAAATTTTTTTGAAACAAAAAAAAAAAAAAAAAATTTTCTTTTGGGTTTTGGATTTTTAAAATTCCCCAAAAATTAAAATTTTTATTTAGTTACGTTTTTTAAAAATATAAAAAATCGGCCCCTTTTTTTTAAATATTAAATTAAAAGTTTAATTCCAAAATTGTTTATATTTTAAGAATTCTTAATATGTGTAATAATTTATTTAAAAAATTTTTTTTTTTAAAAATTGTTAAAAACCCTCGGTTTTTAAAAAAACAAAGGTTACACTTTAAAAAAATGTTTTTTATTTAAATTTTAAAAAAATTTAAAGAAAGTGTTTCTTAAAGCAATCCCCAGGGAAATTTTTCTGCTGGAGCCCTTTTTTTTTTTTTAAAGTTCCAAAAAAAATTAAAATTTCTCCCAATCAAAATTTTTTTTTTGTTTTTAAAAAAAAAAAAAAAATAAAAAAAAAATAAAAAAAAAAAAAAAAAAAAAAAAAAAAAAAAAAAATTTAAAAAAAAAAAAATTCACATTTTACCCCATTTTTTATTTTCCAAAATTCAATTTTAAAATTAGCCGATATGAAAAAAAATTAAAAATATTAAAAAAAAACTTTATTTTTTCTGCTAAAAAGCAAAAAACCTAAATATTAACCCAAAACAGATTTGAATTCTTTCTCGGAAAAAAGTGCAGGGGAGGGTCGCTTTTCCCTTTGGGACAATGCAAAGGGAAACCCCCCCATATCGTACATTAATTAAAAAAAAATCTTTTAAATTGTCAAACCTTGCTTGCGGCCCTTTGGAAATTCCCCCTTTTTTTCCCAAATTAAAACTTTTTAAAAAAAAACTCCTAAAAACCAAACGGGTTTTTGGGTGGCCACACTAAAAATTTTTTAAATCTTTATCAAATGGCGGGGGCGTGCGTTTTTGGGGAAAAGAAAAGAACTGTATAAATTTGTGAAAGAATGATATTCAATATTTTTTTGAAATTTATGAAAAAAATTGAAAATTTTAAAATTTTTCCCATTCTTTTTGTTTAAAAAAAATTTATAAAAAGGGGGTTTTTCCCGGGAAAAAACCCCCTCGGGAAAATTTTTTTAAAAAGCAAAAAATTTTCCTTAGGTCAACCAGACAAACATTTTTAAATAACATAAACATGGTCTACTGGTCACTAAATTTACGGCGGGCTGTCTGTTTATGTGTTTTAAAAAATTTTATTTTTTTAAACTCAAGAACTTTTTGGGAGATAAAACTTAAAAATTTTTAGAAACCCATTGTACTTAACAATTGAATAAAAAAGGAAAAAAAAATACCCTTTTGCTTTAACTTTTAATTTTTTTTCAAAATGGCAGCTTTTTAAAATTTTCCTTTAATTTAAAAATTTCAAAAAAAAACCCGTTATAGCTATAAAAAAATTAAAATTTTTAAAAAAATGCAAAAACCCAAAGACAAATAAAAAAACAAACTTTTTTAATTTAAAATCGAATTTTTAAATATCCCCCCTGGGAAAAATTTTTTTATAAGTAAAATGTTATTATTTCCAAAAATTTACAACAAGGGCTTTACCAAAACCCCAGTTTAACTCAAATTTTACCCCACTGGGGAAATCTTTAAATCCAGCTTTTTTAAAAATACCCCATTTCCCATTTTTTGACAGGGGAGTCAGCTTTTTAAATTTTTAAAGGGAAATTTAAAATTTAAAAATAAAAAGGGAAAGATTTTTTCCAAAAAAACAACTGCTCCCCATTGGTCTTTTGGGGGTCTTTATTTTTTTTTTCACAAGTTTCGGGTTATGTTTTGTTTTTTTTTGGGTTTGTTTTGGTTTTTGAATATACCCGTTGGGAAAATGAAAATAAATCTTTGTTTGATTTTTTTAAAACCAATACCCTGGT
Source organism: Stictocephala bisonia (assembly GCA_035578905.1). Taxonomy (NCBI): domain Eukaryota; kingdom Metazoa; phylum Arthropoda; class Insecta; order Hemiptera; family Membracidae; genus Stictocephala; species Stictocephala bisonia. The sequence goes on along the minus strand of JAQJVL010000546.1, from coordinate 10,475 downwards.
TGTTTTAAAAAACGGTATTTAATTTTAAATTGTATTATAACCAAGAATGTAAAAATTTTAATTTTTGGAGAAAAACCCTTTTTTTTTGGGACAATTTTTAAAATTTTTTTTTAAAATTTTTTTTTTGTTTTTTAATTTATTTAAGTTTTTTTTTTTTTTTTTTTCAAAAAATTTTCCCCCTTTTTTTTAAATTGTGTTTAAAAATTTTGGCTTTTAAACAAAAAAATTTATACCTTTAAAAACAAAAAAAACCCATTTTTTTTATTTAATAAAAATTTTTTTCCCCCCTTCCCCCCCTCTCTCCCCCCTCCGTTCACTGTCCTCACCCAGGCCCTTCCCCGAAAAATTGTAAAAAAAGTAATAATGCAATGCCCTAAATTTTTTATTATAAACTAAAAAATTAAAAGGGTTTTAAAATATTATTGACTTTTCTTTGGGGGCCAAGGATAGTTTTTAAAATTTTTAAAACCAAATTTTGTGGGGGATATCATAAAATAACAAAAATTTAATTTTTTTGGTTAAACTTAAAAAAAAAAGAATTTTTTCTTTTTGAAAAAAAAAATTTTTTTACACTGGGGTTTGGTTTTGTAAAATTTTTTTTCACTATATTCCGTAATTGTAATAAAAAAATATTGCACAGTTCTTAGTGGGGTTTTTGTACCTATAAAGTCCCAAAATATTTAGCGACTTTAAAAAATAGACAAATCTCAAAAAAGTTTTTTTTTTATTTTTCCTTCAACACTTTTTAAATTAAATTTTTAAAAAAAAAAAGTGTAAAAAAACTTTTAATAACCCAAACATTTTTTTAAAAAAAAAATTTTGGATAAAGCAACCTTAACATAAAAAAAAAATGTTTGTGCAACGTACCAATGCTTTTGTAAGTCACCCACGAAAGAAAAAAACCAAGGGAACCTGGAAAATCTCAACCCAAAAACTATCCCTTACAGTTCTGAAATTGTACTACAGCATTAAAATTTCTCTTTTTGGAAATTTTTTGAAAACCTACAGAAAAACAAGTATAAATTTTTTAAAGTAGTAAATTTAAAATTTTCCCTTTAAAAAATATTAAACCCCCTTATTAAAATTTTAAAAATTTTTTTGGAAATTTTTATTTTAAAACCCAAAAACTGATAAGCCTTTTTTAACCCAAAGGCCCGCTTTTAGGCATCAAAAAGGGATATTTTTAAAAAATTAAAAAAACATTTTTTTATTTTTTCCCTGTCAGTACAAAAAATTTAAAAGATTAAATTTTGGGGGAAAAAAAAACAAAAAAAGTTGTGTTAAGGGCTTAAAAAAATACAAAACTGCTTTTATTTTTTCCCAAAAGGCCCAAAAAATTTCTATAAAAAGACATTTTTCAAAAAAACCCTTAATAGGGGGCCCAAGACCAAATGATTAAATTATGAAAAAAAGGACCCTGGGGGCAATTCCCCTACTCCAAACCACCATGATTTTTTTAAAAAACTACTGACAAATTTTTATTGAAAGACGATGACTTTTTTGGGCAACTTTTATACCAAGAAGGAAAAGGGGGAAATTTTTAAATGAAAATTTTTTTTTTTAATTAATACAACCATATTGTATTTCACTAAAAATAAAAACAAATCTCTAAAAAAAAAATTATTTTTTTTATTTATCCCCCCAATTATATACCCCAAACCCCTAACCTCTTTTAGAGAAATGTATGAATTTTCTGAGAAACTCCACTTTTCCCCCCCCCCAAAAGTTTTCTAAACCCTTTCAACCCCTTGTTTTTGGGGTTAATGGGGCATTTTAAAAAAAAAAACCCATGAAACTCCCTTCCCAAAAAGTTTTTGAAAAACAATATTTCATGACAAGTTTTAGTAAAAAATCATTTAAAAAAGGAGCTTTCAAAAAAAAAAAAAAAAAAATAACAGATTTTTACTATCAAATTATTTAATAGATTTTAATTCTTCTTTTTAGTAATAAAAAATTTTTTTATAAACTTTTCCGTACCTCAATTCTTTGGGTCTGTTTTTTAGAAAAACCACAAACAAAAAATCAATTTAAAAAAACTGCCCTAAGCAGAACCCTAAGGCCGAAAATTTGGCCCCCCATGCCTTATTTTTTCAAACTTCCCCAAAATTTTTTTGATTTAAAAAACGGAAAAAAAGCCATTTAATTTTTTTAAATATCTCCCAAAAATGTAAAAAAATATATCATTTTTGGAAAATTTAAAAGTAAGAAAAATTGGTACCAAATAAAAAGTTTTAAATAAACCCTTGTCACAAACCCCAAACATTCCCCAAAAATTAAAAAAACAAATTTTTTTTTCCCGTAAAATATGAAATACTCTTTTCAAAAAACCCCCACTTAAAAAAAAACTTTAAAAAAAAATTTTTATATGTAAGAAGGTTAAAATTTTTTAATTTTTTTTTTTTTTTTTATGGGAAAGAATAAAAAAAGGTGTTTGGGCCCCTTTTAAAAGTTTTTTTCTTAAAGGAAGTAATGGTTTGGAAATTGAAAAAAATAAGTCCCTAACAATTTTTAAAAATAATTTTTTTAAATTTTTTTCTAATACTAAGGGGTTTTGAAAAAAAAAAAAAATTTTCCCTTAAAAAAAAAGGGGTGCCTTTTTGGCCGTGAAATTTCCCCTTCCCAAAAAAAACCCCTTTTTAACAATTTTTACCTTCCCTTCAATTTTTTTTTTCTAGAAAAAAAAACCCCGACTTTGGGTTTAAAAAAAATTTTCCCCCCTTTTTTTTTTTTAACACTTCAAAAAAATTTTTTAAAAACCCCCCTCAATAACCACAAAGATTTAAAACATTCCCCTCTTTAATTTTACTTCTTTTTTTAAACGAACCTTCTAAAACCATTTTTGTAAAACCCCTTCAAAAAGCCCTTTCCCCCAAATGCACGAAGGGGGGGTGTGGTTTTTTTTTAGCCTCCAAAGGGGTTTCCCGGGGTCAATTTTAAAAAAAATACCTCATTGATAAATGCCATTACCCCGTGCGTAAAATAAAGTGGCTGGCGGTCATAAGAATTTTAAAATTTTTTACATTCTTCATTAAGTTTTAAAAAAGTTTTATTATTTTTAGTTTTCTTTTTTGTAAATAAATTTTTTAAAAACCCAAAAATTGTGTTAGTTAATACTGCCTTTTTAAAATTAAATTTTAATTTTATATACCAATGTAAAAAAATATTGACTTGGCCCAAAAGCAAGATATATTGGGCAATTGTGCCCAATAAAAAGATTGATTGATTGATTTTATTGAATTTATTGAAAACTTTGGAAAATTTCAAATTTTCACTTTTAAAAATATTTTTTCAAATGTTTTTTTTTTTTTTTAATTTTTTGCATTTTTAAAATGTTTTTCTTTTTGAAAATGGTGGTGCAAAAAAGGGACAAAGAAAAAGAGAAGTTGCTCCCAAAAAAATTTATGGCGAATTTTTTACAGCACTAATCCGCAAAAAACTTCTCAAAGGTTTCCCCCTTTAGAAAAACCCCTTTTTTCTGTATGGCACAAAAAGTAAAGGGGGAAACCAATGAGAAAAAAAGAAAATTTTTTGGGAAATGTATTCTGGCGTCCAAGATGAATACAGTTTTAAACCTTTGAATTTTAAAGAACCCCAAAATTTAAAGTAAAAACCCCAAAATCTGCATTTCATAACTAAAATACTATTAGCTTTTAAAAAATTAAATTTTATTAGGGAAATTTTTTTACAAAAATTAAATTTTTTTAAAATTTTAGGTTAATTTATCTCTTTAAAAAATTTTTTAGCCTATTTTATTTTTAAACAATTTAGTTAACTATTAGCTGGCCCCTTATTGTTTTTGAAGGTTGGCCCTTCCCCCCAAAAACAGCTTGAGTGAGTTCCCCCCCGGATTTAAAAGGGGCTAGGGGGTTTTTTGGGGCCCATGCCCGTCCCATATTTGTCTTTTAAAAACGAAGGGGTTTTCTTTTGTACCATCATAGCGCCCCTACCCCCATTCCCAAAAAACCCGTTTTTCAATCGGCAAAGTTTAATTTTGGCAGGGAAAAAATTCTCTTTGACTTCTCACCAACAAAAAAACAGACGTTGTTGCACTGCGCAAATTGTCCGAGTAAGCAAAAAATTTTGGGGGACAAAAAGGGGGGGGGGAACTCGAAGCAAAAATTTGGGCCCAAAAGGGCCTTACTGCAAACTTTAGATCTGGGTCGTGCAAAGGGCCCGCGGGGGTAAAATAAAGCCCTAACCCCATCCTTTTTACTGGGGTTTGGGAAACAGCTTTAAGATATCTGAAAAAGACCATCACCTTAGTAAAAATACTACCAGGGGGACCCAAAAATTCTAATTATATTTTTTTTTTTACCCTTTTTTTTATTTATTTATTTTTGGGGGATTTTTTCTGCTGAAGAAGAAACACTTGCTTTCATTTAGTAGGCCCCGTTTTTGGTGAAAACCCCCCAAAAATGGGAAGGGAAATTTTAAAGGGAAAAAAAGAGCACATAAGAACTGTGGTATCTTTTTATGTAAAAAATAAAAAAAAGGCAGGGGACTTTCCCCCCTAGGGCATCAAAACAAGGATTGGAATTTACCCCCCGAAAAGTGCAAGACAATCCACCAAAAACAAAAAGTTCGAAAAAGGTCTTTGGATCAGATCATTTGGATATTTTTAGTATTTTTCCCCAAAATTTAAGACAAATTTTTTTAAAAGGGTCCCCTCCAAAAACAGAGCATAAATTTTTCTTCCTTTTAAAAAAAAAAAACGTAGAATAAAACAAACCAAAAAAACTCAAATTTCTTTTAAAAATTTATGATCCTTTTTTTTCATTAGTTAGCTGTCATATAAAAATTTAAATTTTTTATTTTTTAAGAAATAAAAAAAAAATTTAATATAAAAAATTAAAAAAGGACAAAAAAATTAAAAAAAATTTACCTTCCAAATTTCTGACCATTTTGGGTTTTCCATAGTTTTTCCTTCTGAAAGATTTTTTTTTCCCTCTAAATTCCCCTTGAATGAACCTGTGAAACTCTTTGGAATGCAATATGGGTCCTGTAGAGTTTCCGGGTGCAGTTTTCTTACCTCCAAAAAAACTAAGGTAAATAAAAAATTTACCCCTTTTTGACAAGGTTTTTTAAATTTTTTGGGGATTTTTAAAATTTAAAAATCCATAAAAAAAATAATAAAACTTAATAAATAGTTATTAAATTTTTAGATATTTTATTATTAAAAAAATTTGTTAATTAGGAGGCAAAAGAAACTTTTTTTTAAAATTTCATTTTAAAAATTTAGGGAAGGGAAATTTTTATTTTATAAGGGGAAAAATCCCCTTAAAACCCACCCGATAAAAAGTTTTTTTGAAGGCTTTAAATTAAAAAATTCACTTAAAACCCCCATATACGCCATGGGGAAAATTACCTTAAAAAAAAAACTTTCCGATTTTTGATGGTTTCCCTAAGGGTTTTTTTAAAAAAATCATAAAAAAAATTTTTCCCATCCCCCCTTTAAAAATAAATTCTGCATATCATTTTTTTTTTTCACAAAGATACAAATAATTAAAGGAATAAAAATTAAACAAATTTAAACCAAAAAAAAATTTTTTGCAATTTTAGTATCTTTTGGGAAAAATTTAAAAGTTTTAAATTTTTCCAAAACAAATCTTTTAAGTTTGAAACAATAAGTCAACCACCAATAAAGTAGCACAAAAATTTTCCCCTAATGTACAAAATTTTCAGAATCTTTAAAAGGAAAAAAAATATATAAACACAATATAAATTAAAAAAAAAAGGTAAAATTTAAAAAATTTTTCAAAAAAAAAGGGAATAAAATACACAAAAATTTTTTTGGGGGCATGTCATTCAATTTGTAAAGTCACTGTTTCACTTATATTTTTTGTCATCAATTCATCTAAAAAAAAAAAAACCCCCAATAGCAACAAATCACGGATAATTTACCCCCATTTTTGAATAAAATCAGTGCAAAACACCCCACACAAAAAAAAATAAACTAAATTTCACAAATTTTTTTGGGGCAAAGTCAATTCCCAATCTGGGAAATTCACTGTTTCACTTATATTTCTGGGCCCTCTAAATTTATCTAAAAAACCCCAATAATCAATACTACGTGAAAAATTCCCCTTTTTTTTTGAAAAAAAATCATGCAAAAACCCCACGCCCAAAAACCAACCGAAACCCAACACATTGTTTTGTCCATCAAAAAAAGAAACCCCGAACAAAAGGGGTTGGGAGAGATTACTTTAGCAAAAAATGCATGAACTTTTTTTCAGGCTACCAAAAATCGTCTGGGTTTAAAAATAAAAGAATATTTGCGTTAAATACATGTAAAAAGACGTTTATGTTTAAAAAAGGTATCAATATGTTGAAACAAATGCGAAAAAACCGCCTAAAAAAATATAATGTAAGCGCGCCGAAAAGCTCTCAAACGAACGATTTCCCTTTGGGGGCAAAAGCAATAATGCAAAACCCAATTTTAGACGCGGGGCGTATGGGGGTTAAAAAGGTTTTTTTTAAATGGGGAAAATGTAAATGGTCATAAAAGAAATCATTTTAAAATTTTAAAATTTTAAAAACCCCCAAACCCCAACAAGGGAAAATTTCTGAAACAAATTGGTTCAATTTCTTTAAAAAAAAAATGGTTTTTTTAAAGAATAAAAATCAATAATTTTAAAATAAAAAAAATAACAAGTCCCAAAACAAAATTTAAATTTTTTTTGAATTTTATAAGTACTATACAGATTTTTTTTTAATTTCAAATTAAAATGGGAAAAAAAAGGGTTTTAATAAAGAAAGCCCTTTAAAAAATTTAAATCAATTTAATTTAAAAAAAAAACAGTTTTTGTGTGGATCAATTAATTAATTTTTTTTGCTAATCATTTTACTTCAGCCCAAAAAACAATTAATTTTTTACTACCCGTTTTTTTTTTTAAAAATAAATAACAGTAAAATTTAAATTTAAAATAAGAAAAAAAAAGTATTAGCATTAAAACAAAAAAACTCTTTCCTTTAGGGAATCCTTAAAATTTTTAAAGAACTGAGGGGGCTAAACGCATTGGGGAAGGGAATAAATTTTGGGCTTTTATCATTCAATGAAAAGTTTCATGTGAAATTCTTTAACATGACCCCAAATTCCCGAATGTTTAAAGAGAAATATAAATCCTTTTTACAAATTTTTGGGCCATTTCCTAAAGTCAAAAAAAAACAAGATAAAACTCAAGTGACTCTAGTGACCAAACTCCCGAAATAAACAAAACCCAAAAAAAACCTTCAAATTTTTTTTAAATTATGGTGGCTAAGGGAAAAATTTACACCCGAGGGGGGCCCCATAGCAATTTTTTAAAAAAAAAATTCAGTGGGGCTTAAAAATTGCTTCTATTTTAAATGTAAAGGCTCTCTTTATTATTGTAAAAGATTTTTTAACCCGTACACTGTATGTTAATGCTTTTTTTTATATTCAATTCAAAACTAGTGGAAACCCAAAATTAAAATATTAAGAGGTTTTTTTTTTTTTTAAGTCCCAAAAAGACCCTTTCAAAAGATTTTTTGAAAAAAATAAGTAAAAATTTTTATAAAACATAAAAAAAGTTATAAAAATGTTTTTGGTAAGTTCCAAAATTTAAATTTTTAAAAAACCCAAATTTTCTATCAATAAAAAACAGTTACAAATATTACGATACAAAACAAGTAATTTACACCAAAATAATTTTTTAACAAAAAAATAAGTAAACCCTATTAAAAAGGTGGGTTCAATATGGGTTTTCCTTTTTCAGACCCGGGGGATTTTACAAAGAAATTGTAAACGATCACCATAAAATTTTTTAAATTATATTATAAAAAATTTGTGTTTATTATTTTCACAATTCTTTTTTCTACCAAACAACAAAATAAACCCAACATATTAAATAAAAAATTTTAAAAAAATAAATTTTAATAAAAACTTTTTTAAACAAAATTTAAAAAACTAAAAAACGTAATTAAAAAAAAAAAAAAAAAACCAAAAAAAAAAAAAAAAAAAATTTTTTAAACACTGTCCGTGTGGTTTTGGGGGTCCCCCTTGAATTTCCCAAAATTTTTCCCAAAAATTGGGAAACAGCACTATTTCATTAGGTCATTAATTGTTCCCCCGCAACCAAAAAAATATGAAAAATATTTATAATAAAAATTAATTCCCCCTTTAAAATAAAAAAATTACGTTTTTTAATTTAAAATTTTAAAAAAATCCACCCCGAAAATTAAAAAAAAAAAGTTGTTAAAAAAAACCGGGTTGCTCAAAACGACCAATCCCCCCTTTCACCTCTTAAAAAAAGGCAAAAATTTTGCATAAAAAAAATTACACTTGAACAAATTTTAAACCGAAAAAAGTTTTTTCAAAAACAAATAATGTTCAACGAAAAACAAGGGGGTCAAATACTACTGGGTTGTGAATTGTATATAAAAAAAAATATTAAAATGTTTAACATGTTAAATGAAAATTTTTTTTTCTATATTGATTATTCTAAAACTAAAACCCCAATAGGTGAAAAAATACAACACGACAGTAAGAAAACAGCAATAGTTGAATCTTTTATTTTTAAACAGAAACAAAAAATTATATAAAAAACCCCAAATTCAAAAAATCCTTTATTTTGGGGGGATGTTTTTAGGGGGGGCCGTCAAAATTTCCCCTTTTTTCTGTAAAAAACCCTTTAAAAAAATTTAACTACCCAAAATTTTCATTTCCCGACAGATTGACGGAAACCCGGATTTTGAAAACTTGCTCAAAGCTGGGGGATGAGGACATTTTTATATAACTATAACATATTTAATTTGGGACAGTGGTTTTTTACTGGTTTTTCCGGCTACCCTGGGAGCCAACCAAAGGGGGGGAAATCCCTAAAAAACGAATGCCAGGGGCACACAATGGAAAGGTGTGGCGGATTGGAAAAGATGACTATAAAAACTTTTAAATCAACAGAGTTGCACATTTAGTAAAAAAAACCCGGTTTGGGGAAAACTTTGAAATTTTTTGTGACAAAATTAATTTACTAGAGAAAAACATTTAATCTGATTTTTTGGGTTCCCCCCCAAAAAAATGTTTTAAAAATAAAAGGTACTGGAGCCCTGAAACCCCTAACCCCCTAAACACTGAAAGGCCAGGTTTTTAAAACCAGGGAAATTGGGGGACAAAGTGTTTAGGGTAATTGAGGCTTAAAACACTGTCCTCGATCAAAGGTTTTCCATAACGTGGCCCTACTAAATCCAAAATTTAATCGCCTTTTTTTAAAAAGGGCTAGGTGGGGTGGATGTGTCTGTTATTACCCTAAGTGAAGTTTACGTTTGACAAATATTACTTTTGTAACCTCTTATTTATGCCACTGTCAACATCAACAACTTCTCTATGAATAAAATGTTCAGGAGATTTTCCTTTAATGTAATTTGCAATGTGGCTTGTGTCTCATTACTTTTTACATTGAGATACATATTTCCCTAATTGCTTTTTAGACCCTCATTGCCAAATTTGGAGTTGTGGCTATTTTTAGTCACAAAAAGACAACATGGAAAGCAAAAATCGTTTTCCTACTCCATATCATCCAATCCCCTGTCAGTGGTTTTCCCATTGGCCAGTTTTTTTAGAAAATATTGGCATTAGAAAAGCCTGCCAGTGCTGTCTCTCGGTAAATAATCCGTATTACAAGGAGGTCCTTTTTTTAACATTGGAAGATCTATAGATTTAATGTCTAAATGTTCCCAAAGAGCAAGACTATTATTGTCAACATTGGTAGAAGTAAAGTTTCCTTCAGAATAACCAGGAACGGGTGTAAAAATATCAACAGCATCAGAAGAGATGATATCGGTTAATGAATCACTCTTCGTTAGCAACGATTGCAGTCGTAGTAAGAGAACTCCTTAGTAAAAAAAAACCCCCACTCTTATTAAAAACTAATTGTGTCCTTAGATCTACTCAATCCTCATCAATTATGAGATTGTAACAACAAAGAATCTGAAGACTATATAATATTTATAATGTATAAATATTACACATTATAATGAAAATTTTATAACTATCTAAAGCAACATAAACACTATAAAATAAGATGATATTCAACCGAATCTAACTTCCCACCACACACAACATCCAACATACGAACAAAGTGCTTTTAGACTAACGAATGTGTAACCAGATGGAGTAGGTTTACCACTGTCTAGCAGACGTGGTATTCTGGCGTGGACGTGACGGTGTAGTATGCATATGTACGATGCCGTCGGCCTAGAGAAGACCATCTACAGTAGGCCTACTATAAAAGAGAACGTTACGGTAGTTCAATTTCCTAATTAATTCAGATCAGACTTTTTCAATGTCGTCTGTTTAAAACGAATTTAAAGAAATAAATACAATTGCTCCCATTTAAAGAATGAATTAATAATTTTTATGTTGAATATAAATTCATGGGGCCTCAAATATTTTCTTAGGTTTGGGATTCTTAGGAGATCGGGGCCTGGGGCATTTTGCCCAGTGGCCCCCCCCCGGGGGG
>JAQJVL010000545.1:465000-579593 GCA_035578905.1 Stictocephala bisonia | reverse complement strand
GTCTGGAAAACAACAATTAAACCGGCAATTTAGCCCACATATCCCTTGATTCCACCGAGGCCAGGGAGTAAGCCGGCATCCCTGGGCAGCTCCGAATTGAAGTTAACTAAAAGCACAATAATCCCCTTTTGGTGAGTTTAAAAATTAAACAATTAAAAAGAAAATCTAACACGGTACCGTTCGAGTAAAAATGCACTTCAAGACATCTATAATACAATGAACAAAAAAATATAAATAACAATCACTAGGCCTAAACATATAAATAAATAACATAACTTAACCATAGGGACCTAACAACTATAAAATCTAAAAAGATATAACAACAAATAAAACTAATTAATTAATAACAAGGAATATAAACTAATTAAAAATAAATAACAATAAATATAAATAAAATAAATATTAACATCAAAAAAATCTTGGGTATTTTAAAAGCTTTTCCCTCTTTAATAAAAAATAATTAAGTCCCCATGGCTGTTTCATAATTCACTGTCCAGGTTTTTAGTTTTAGGCCTAGGCCACACCAAAAGTTCCGCAAACCTTTTTCTTCTTTTTTTTTTATCTATATATATATATTTTTTTTTTTTTATAAATCACCCCCAGCTCAGCCGCCGGGAAAAGATGGAAAGAACTGACCTGAGGACTGAAGACTTCTACCCCCAAAGATGTAGGGCGGGTAGCGGGCAACTCCAGGCTCCAACATGGTCCTCAGGCCAGGCTAGCAGTGGAGAATATCGAAGTTCCCCCGGACGGCGGGCTGAGGGCTGAAAGTCCCACTCAAGGACCCTGGAGTTACAGTGTCTCTCAGCCACGCATAGTTGAGTTGATCGGCAGACAGCACAAGACTAACCTCCGCAGACCCACTGAACAGCTCGAACCATCTCGAAGGCTGGCCAAGCGGACCGAAGCTTCTGGAACACGGAACTTAACGGAACCGGGCCAACGGCTACCAAAGTACGCGGAACGCAGAGCGTGAGCGATCTCAGGCAGCCTGGCAGACAACGAAAAAAAACCGAAATGTACCGGTCAAAGACCCGGTACACTTCTTAGGAGTTGATCTTTACATAAATAATCGAATGACAACTGCTTAACTTTTCTATTGATATATCATTCTATCAAATCTCCACTGACATTAGGTTCTTGTAACCGTATTACCTAAGTTAGTCGATTTCAGTGTGACGAATCGTTATACGATGACACGTAAATTTTCTTGTCATCGTATAATGGTCTGTTTAGTGTCATCTCAAAGTCCAACTCTATTATGTTTTACATAATATTAAGCATTAAGATCAACTTCTGAACCAAAGTATCCGTATTCACTTCGAGAATCGATTACGACCCGATGAATGTGAATTATGTTATAATGAATACCTAACACAAAACCTCGAAGATGATCTGCTGCTTCAAGTACCTAGGGCGCGGGGGGGGGGGGGAGTTGTCTCACTTTTTACTCCAAAATGTAGAACTCATTGCCATCCAACTTGAAAAGTTAAGTTTTCCCAGTTTTAAGGAAAAAGTAAAGGATTTTCTTTATTTAGCAGAATATCAGTAGACCTATAACACACTATACACACTCTGTGACTTTCTGATTTTATTTTATGTATATATTTTTATTATTAGATTTATTTATGTATATTTTATTGATATTATATTATTTAACATGAGTCGTTTTGAAAAATAGATATTGTACTGTTAAGAATGCTTGAAATAAAGACCTTATTATTTTTAGTTACATTTTATTTATTTATATGATTTTAAGACTAGAAAATTACTAGTCTTATTCTTACGGTATCAAAAAAGTAGAATTTGGCTTAAGTAAAAGTTTTGGTGATTGAAATGGTGGCACAAAAGATGCGTACAGCGAAATTAGGTTAGGTTAGGTTAGGTTAGGTTCTCCAATTCCAAGAAACTAAGCGACATTCATATTTATTTTAGAGGTAAACGCATTTATATAATTCAATTGTTGTAAAAGATCCATTTGCCCTAAACGTTGTACGCATTTTTCGCCTATCTAATTGTTGTGACGTCATAGGTTACCCTCGTCATCTGTCAAAACTTGATCCTGTACGCATATTTTGCAAGATTCCTGGTGTACGCATTTTTCGTTGTACGCATTTTTCGTGTATTCATTGAAATTACGAAGCAATCGATAAATTACTCTTGTAATTACAACACTTACTGGTATCAAAGTTAAAAAAACCTAACCAGATATTTTCAGAATTATTAGAGATTTATACACAATATATTTCATAAAATAAATTCATTATAAATTAATTAACTGTCCCTTATTTTAAATATGAATAATAATTTGTCAAAATTTCTTATCGATCATCGCTAAACGAAATATATCGTTTCGTGCTGTAGCCAGTGTATTAAATAACCCTTTAATGAATACATTTTTATTGCCTCAGATAAGTAACCATAGAATTCTACTTGCTGCCTCAGACTATACATTTAATCGAAATAATAATAATGAGTTCTCATATTGTGATTTGGTTCATATTAACCTAAATTACTGTATATCCAGTGTAGCATGTAGATACAACAATCACAGCCCTCCCACTATCATATCACTATTGACAAGAGGCAGAATGTCACAGCAGTATCACTTCAGAGGAGATTGCAGGAAAACACGAGCTGGCTAAAATATAGCTATGGACAGTTTGTCTTGATAAGGCTATTAATTTCAAACATTTACGTACTTGAATATGGCATTTAATAGAATTGGATAATATATTTTAAACTAAATATACTATAGAATATGTTATAATTTGTTGTCTAATAATAACAATTATTTAGGTTAAATGTAATAGATTAAAAAAAGGAAAATTAAATAAATAATTTATTTAACTTATCTGGTATATCTAAAAAAAATGTCTAATCAAGAGACGAGTTTATTTCAAAGAAACAAAAAATACATTTATATTTCAATTTGGAGATTGTCTAGGTTATATACATTTTCTGACAACATGCTCAGCTTACAGATAAAGGTACAAAACTTTGCACATTGCTGCTGGACATAAAAAGCTATTTTACCATGTATTCAGTGATCCACTAACATCATAAAAGGGCGGTCCACTAGGAGTCGGAAGAAAATCTTAAATGTAAACATAGGTCGATATACACACCATTTTAAAAGTCTTAGCTGGTAGAACATCATACTGCAAATTAGACATCAAAAGATTAATCCTGAACAAAATGGCGGCGCTCGAAAGTTTCAATACTGATCTTATGTGGAAGATTTTAAACCGCCACCATTTTGTGACGGATAAAGCTTTTGAAGTGCGGTTTGTGGCATTCTTCTATGCTTGACCAGCCCTTTAAAATGATGTGCATATCAACCCATGCTTACATTAAAAACTTTCTAATGATTCCTCATGGACCGTTCCCATAGAAGAATATCAGGACACTGAATACATCTTAAAGTGTTTGTGTAAAGTAATCATGTGTGAGGTTTTGTAGCTTCATCTGATAAGGTAAAAAAAATTAACCTGTTCTTAAACTTGCACATAAGATCAGTATTGAAACTTTCGAGCGAGGCCATTTTGTTCACGATTAACCTTTTGAGGTCTAATTTGCGGTATGATCTTCTACTAGCTAATACCTTTAAAATGGTATGTATATCGACCTATGCTTACATTTAAGATTTTCTTCCGACTCCTAGTGGACCACCCCTCTACGATGTTAGTGGATCACTGAATACATGGTAAAATAGCTTTTTATGTCCAGCAGCAATGTGCAAATTTTTGTACCTTTATCTCAAACGGTATTCGGACTTTTTATTAACCCTGTATATAACTCACGTAATGAAATGAATGATTGTGATGTTTTCAAAATTTAATCTAGTTCAATTTTATAATTGTTGCACTTTATTACTCATCAACTATGTTTGAGGCCTATTATAGAAAAGTAATAATTTTATATGTTTGTTGTGTCTTTTTAAAGATAAAATAAAAAAAAAAAAAAATGGAACAGATAAAATCTTACTGGAAGATAAGATTTGTTTATGACAGTTATGTATTTTCAACGATTCTAATTTTTTTTTATATTTATTTGTAGGATTCAGAAATTATTTGATCCGCTTATACAGACAAAATATAAAATTAATGAATTTATTTTCCTTGTGTTATTTGAAAATTATAAACCATATATGGTACAGTACGTTAAAGCATGATTGTGAGAAAGATTCTCTCGTAGCAGTATAATTTAACCAAGGAAGACATAGTTTGTATTTTTCCTTAAAAAAATAATAAATAAATAAACAGCACATGTTTACTTACAAAGCGCTGAAGCCGAAGAGATCGCTGCAAGAAGCAGAATACCTACACTAGGGCACCTCATGGTGTGCAACCACAACCGAACCACTGGTAGGACGACGCGGGTTGGACTGGTTGGTGGTCGGACCGGGGGGACGCTCAGACACGGGAGGAGGAAAGCCCTACGACAATCCACTGGAGTTCCCCCAGCCCAACCTCAAGGTCAAACAGGTCGAGTCATTCGCTCCAATCAGAAAGACCTGTTCCAGTTAGGCCTCCTTCTTCCTAGCAATTTCATGATCGAAGTCTGCGAAGGTTTTTCGTTTTCCTGTGTGATTGCAAATACATACTCCAATACAATGTATCGTATCAGAGTAATAGCTTTGAAGCAATGCTACAAACAACTGAAGTGAAATAACTCTAATATAAAAAAATAAGAATAATAAAAAAATATTTAAATATTAAAAGTTTACATGGCTAACAGAATTACGCCCTTTGCTGGTTGACAACGTTTATCTTGAATTAAACGAAATATGACGGTAGTTGGTTAAGTCAGTGTAAAACTTAAAACAAAATACGAGTATATTTTAAGCTTGTAAAGAGTGAGATTTAAGAGTCTGCACAGGATTTCGGCCATGTTGGTTTTAATCCTATAAGAATGTTATTTTCGAACCGGACACACGATCACGCGTATACAAATTGTACAGACATTTTAAAACTGATTATGAAAAGTTCAACCTCCTCATTATTGAAAACATTATTGTTTACATTCCAACAGCTGTTAAAACTTTTTTGGAACCATTACTTACATTTGATAATGGTTCCATATTGTTTTTTCTGCTAGAAGTCGATAACACGGGACGTCTAGGAGCCTCTGGGACAGAAATAAAAATGTTCCCAGTGTTGGAACAATAACTTAAGATATAATTAAACCAATAAGAGGTATAGTGGAAAGCATTGTTATACCAGCTGTTGTCATTCTATCATAACGGTTGATTGGCTGTGTGTAATTATCACTGTACCATTATAGCACAATGACTTGTGAGTCAACAATTACAATGACCTACACTAAGTAATATCATTGATATATTGGACTGTAAATAAACTTGAAATCTTATTTTGCGCCAAATATAGATATAACAGCTTTAAATTCTTACATTTTAAATCTTTTTATACAGGGTGTTAGTAAACTCTATTTAAATAAATTGTAGGTATGTTCCTTGGGTCAGGATAAACAAAAAACACCTCACAGCCATATGTCTAAAATGTCTAGATTTCTGTCTATCGGTCTGTATGTGTTTTTTACAAATGTTTTTATAACTCAAGATCTGTTTGAGTTAGAAACTTCAAATTTAGGCTTTATGTGTGTCGTAGTAAGTAAAATGAGTCTTTAAAATGTATTTGCTATAACTAAGGCCTTTACAAGATGACGTCCATTAAAAAGTTTCAATGTCAAATTTCATGAAAACAGATATGAATACAACAAATGTTGTCGGAAGGTAGAAAGTGTATAATTTAAAGACAAATCCAAGGATACCATGTTTGATAAAATCAAATGATAAATAGCTGAGTAACCAATTTTGTAAACAAATAATTATGATACAAAACAAATCGTATGGTGTTTATTGTTATTTTATCAATCAAAGTATCGTTGGATTTGTCTTTAATTTCTACGTTTTTTACCTTCCGACAACAAGTTGTATTCGTACATGTTTTCATGAAATTTGACATTAAAACTTTTTAATGGGCGCCATCTTGTAACGGTTTTAGTTACAGCAAAGAAATTTTAAAGATTCATTTTACCTACTATGATAAATATAAAGCCTAAATTTGAAGTTTCTAACTCAAATAGATATTGAATTATAAAAACATTTGTAAAAAACACATACAGACCGATAGATAGAAATCTAGACATTTTAGACATATGGTTGTGAGGTTTTTTTTTGTTTTTCTTGACCCAAGGAACATACCTACAATTTATTTAAATAGAGTTCACTAACACCCTGTATAAAAGAATTTAAAATGTAAAAATTTAAATCTGCAATATCTATATTTGGTGCAAAATAAGATTTCAAGTTTATTTACAGTCCAATATATCAATGATATTACTTAGTGTAGGTCATTGTAATTGTTGACTCACAAGTCATTGTGCTATAATGGTACGTTATAATTACACACAGCCAATGAACCGTTATGATAGAATGACAACACATCAATGGAACAGCTGGTATAACAATGCTTTCCACCACTATACCTCTTATTGGTTTAATTATATCTTAGTTACTGTTCCAACACTGGGAAAATTCTTATTTCTGTCTCAGAGGCTCCTAGACGTCCCGTGTTATCGACTTATAGCAGAAAAAACAATATTGAACCTTTATTTATAGCAGAAAAAACAATATTGAACCTTTATCGACTTCTGACAGAAAGGAATCAAAGTACAGATATTTATCTCCTAAATCACATTATACCATTATATTTTGGAAGAGACACATTTAAGGGCTATGCCCTTCCCCCCCCAATAAAAAATGCGCTTAAAAACCCAAAATTGGCTAATGTTAAACCAACACATCCAAGTGAGATATAAAATTAAAGGTATTCGTCTCTTAATTACTAATATACCATCAGATTTTAGAAAAGATTATGTTTATGGGCTCCACTGCCTCTTAAATAAAAATTCCTGACCATACTGTTTAAGAATCCTGGCGAGGCTGAAGACCGATCTTCCTCACAAGGCGACATGCCAATTTCCACAAATGAGAACTTTCTCCCGCGAGGCTGTAGGCCGAGTCCACAAAGGGTCTAAAGGTAAACGTGGAGGACCTCCGAAACGTAATTTATTAATAACCTACAAGGTAGAGCAACAACAAATGATCCTCAGGATCTTCTGGGAGATATAGAAAAAAACCTCTTCAGTTTGCAAAACTTCAACTGAGCGAAGTTCGGTCTCTCGGTACTTCAAGTAAAGTGTGTGAGAAACTGAAGTTAACACTACGAATTCCAAACTGATGACAAAATATTCTTGGGCCATTATTCTTCATTATTTAAATCAAAAAGTTAACTATTGTAACTTCAGAATGAAAATTATTATTATTCGCAGATGATACTACATTTTACAGTTCTCATTTCGATAACTCAAAATTACAAATGAGTTCATATATTCAAATTTATTAAGTTCTTTTGTGGTACGATGATAATGAATTACTAATAATTAAAAAAACTCAACTCATCTCACTTAGAGAAAACCTAATAATGTTAAAAATTCATTTATGATTATTAATGATGATATTATAAATACGCGTGATACAATTGGTCGGTAGCGTAGTTGGTTCAATCCCAGCTTCATGTGCTAAAGGTTGTCAGTTCGATCCCAATCTGAGTCAATACATTTTGAGAAGGATCAGCTGATAATCACCGGATGTTCATTTGTCATTGGGCTATTAATTAATGACACTTTCTAAGGAATAGTCGGCCTTAGTTTGTAACAATGACTACATTCGCTCATCTACACTCATCGCACTCATTCGAAATCCATATTCGCCCATATCTTGACGATCGGCGTCTTGTGAATAAATAAAATAAAAAATAAAAAAATAAAATAAAATACAACGACATTCCTTGTCATAATAACTTCTTATCTGTAATGGATGCCTTATATTAAATATATAAGCAGTAAAATATTTCTGCCATATTTGTCACTAAAATACTCTCTAAATGTTTTAATATGGACGCAATAAAATTGATATATTACACAAATATACATTCACATTTAACATATGCAATTATATATTAGGGCATTAGTCATGGAGCAAAAAAAGTATCCTTACTCCAAACAAAGAGTAATTTAAACAATATGCAAAATTCCACGAATTAAATCAAGAAGAGATTACTTTAAATACAAATTTCAAGTCAAATATACGGGTGTCTTATATGCCCTCCCCAATTAACTTTCTTATGAATACAGATAAAGTGATATTTCGAGGCATGTTTATATCACATGCCCCGAAACTAAGGAGTTTTTTATGCATGCACATTTTTTAAACCCCTTCCAAAAAGGGGGCAATTTGGGGTTAAGTCAAACTTTGTAAATGATCAAATGATACATCATTTCATCAAATCAAATGATACATAATTTTAAAGGTAATATTAAAATAAGAAGAATGGCACCAACTAGAGGTCTCTAACATTAAGCTATAACATATGGTGGTCGATTAATGTTAAAATTGTTAAAAATACTCGCAATTTATGTTACATTTAAAATTATTGTAAGGCAGAAGACACATTTCCACAACAATTAATTTTGAGAACTGATGACACCAAATCGTAAAAGAAATTACTACAAGAATCAACAAACACCACAAACCACAAAAATATCATAGCATTTTTTCGGTTTTGGTTTGTCCGACCAAAGTCCAGTAGGGCAACCTGGGAATACCAATGGCTAGTTATCTTTCAGGTCACTAGTTAGTATGTGAAACACATTCAGTTCAGTTACTGTGTTACAAATGTAATATATCATATATATTATACATATAATATAACATATATATTATATTATGTTATATTTGTTGTATATATGTTATACAACAAATATAACATAAATATTTTTATTCTTATTTAATAAAAATGGTTCCGTCAAACGAAGATAAATTAGAGATGATATCGTTTTATGTGGAAGCTAGGAGAAATGTTAATGAAGCAGTTTGTTTAATCAATGATTTACCAGTAGACAGAGCAAACATAAGACGTTTAGTAAAGCCACCGATGTGGACACTGTCAGAGAAATCTGGGGTGACGTGTTGGCTGGTAGTCAGTCTTAGTATGTTATTTAGATAATAGAATTGAGTATCACGTTTGTCAAACAGCTGAAAATCAGAACAATACTATGTGGTTCAAATTCCAGGTAAAACTGTAGATCCCTTAGTTGCTCTGACTATTAATAAATGGTCCTTTCTGAGCTAAGTCGAACTCAGTTAGTAACAAGACTTCTCAGATTATTCCACTCATTATAAACTGATGTAATCATTTATATTTGCCCAAGCTGTGTCGGAATATCAAATCTGAATGATATGGAAAACCAAATACAGTATGACCGTGTTAAGAATGATTGAGTGTGAGGTCGGACCTGTTTGGTTACAGGTATGGTTTTAAATATGTGGATTTTACGTGATTCATTTGGAAGTGTACACAACTTACTGCTTTGACTACTGATTTCTGCTAATGCAATTTTCTTTAGCTTAACAGGAAAAAAGTATAAATAAATAAGAATATAGAATAATTTATATTAAATAAAAACAATGCTTAATATAATCGTATCGTAGCGATACATTTCATAAGTTTTACAATGCTAACGAGCAGGCAGCTAATTTTACGACTTCCGGAAGCCAAGAGAACATTTAAGAAAATTGATAAAACTCTTTTCTCTTGACAAATTTAGAATTCTGAAATATATGAAACTGATACAAAACATTCCTGATAACCAAGTATTCAAATTTATGTGTAATACACTAACGGATGTTTGAGTAATGAAAGTGTAAAGTTGATTCACAGTGAAAAGTAGTTGGAATTCCGGTCCTTTTTTGTTCCAACTAGGATAAATATTACTATTGTAATATTTTATAAATAATGTTATAACGTACACTTAAACAAGGAAAACGATAGTTTTTATATGATATATCACAGGCCTCTAGTTTCTTAGTAAACACCTTCAAACACATAATTTCTGTACACCGACAATAATAGTGTACTGTGGCTAGCTAGCCCTGGTTACACTCCTGTGTTTCCACAAGCATTACAATATCGCAGGGGTTCCTACTAAATCTAGCCAGTAAAACCTTTAATATCAAGAAAGATTTTCCTATGAAATTTATTTCAAATTTTTGTCATGCCACTGAACAATTCTGAAACTGTCTGTTTAGGTTCTTCAGTTTAAAAAGTCTTTGATAGTTATTTTATTTTTTGTAAATTTTCAAACGTCACAGAGCCTAAAATGAAAAAAAATTCTACGTTAACATTTTATAATAGAAGGTCTATGCTTTTATCAATATAAAAATTATCAAACACTTTTGAGATGGTAAAAATAAAAAATAAATACCATCAAATTGCAGGAAAAATAAGATGAATTTGTATGTTGTTGTACCTTTTGGTTATCGTACAGTTGACGTCCAGAATCAAATATCTATACTTTTTGATCCGTCAGTAAACTGTTCAAGATCAAGTTTGAAATACATTTTCACTTACAGCACAGATAAAAGGCATGTTTACGTTATCTGAATAATTCACAGTCTAGAATCAAGGAAATGTTTCTTTGCGTTCTTAATTGACATAAAGTTTCTAAAAGCTGCTAACAGATAACAGCACACACTCTAAAAATCTAAATAACAGGTACATAATATTACAGTATTAGGCTTATATTTTGTTATTTTTGAAATTATAATCAACTTGTTGTTTCATTGTATAAATCCCTAAAACAACGTGAGGAATTTATGTTTATTAAATAAAAGTAATTTTAGGTTTTATTAGCAAATTAATTTGCTAGTTAATTTTGTAACTCTCAATCACGTAAGGTACAATATCAATTCATATATTGTTGTCGAGGAAAAAACCCACCCGCCACTCACCCTCCCATACACGCACAGTGGAATTGGCATATCCACCCACCCATACAAGTACAGTGATATTGACTCACCCACCCTCCCATACAAGTACAGTTTTATTGTCCCACCCACCTTCCCATGCAAGTACAGTGATATTGACTCACCCACTTTTCCGTAAAAGTACATTGTTATTAACCCACCCACCTTCCTATACACGTACAGTGAAATTGACCCATCCACTCATCATACTTGCAGGGGTATTCACCCACCCACCCACCCATAGAGTACAATCATTTGTCTATAAAATATCGTATACAATTTTATCTATATACATTTCCAGGATTTCTCCAGTTAATGCTATATCTGGACAAGTATTACTAATTAATATTAATGAATTATAAAGTTAAAACTTTAATTCTGGATCAGCTGAGATAATTATAATCTGATACAATAAATTATTTCGATTTATTGCACATCATCGATCGTGTGAAGTCTTTATGCTGTTGCAATAATCATTGCAAAATGAAATTTTTAAACGCCATGTTAGCAAGTTTTAAGCTTTATACAACATATACATTACAATGTATTGCAATTTAAAAGTTGCAATTATAATTAGTAAAATTAAAACAACAGTCACAACGTTTTTACTTTAATTATTATACATTAGATAGTAACATTTTCATTTTTTCTAACTGAATGCATTAATTTATGTGTTATGTAAAAGATTATCATTACAAATTTACTGGCAATCACAGTCGTAAAATCAAGGAACACAGAAAGTAAATAGTGTTATTTTATAATGTTATATTTACACAGTTTTAGTCTCATTTCGATTTACACATTTTCAGTGCCATTTCGATATACTCAGTAACAATATTTTGGGCTAAATAATAGTCGATTTTGAAACATCCGAATTTTTTTAATTTTGATGAGGCTTATTATTCTAAAACCAATGGAAAATAAATATCATGGTGTCTTATTTTTTACAAATTCACTTACGCCTTCATTTAAGAGATACGAATTATACTCAGTGAGGTCTACATTTTGCGTCCTCCTTGACAGTGGGGAATTCTATTGGAAATTTATTTAATATAATGTAATTTATTTATAATCAACGCTAATGTACTCGAAAGATATTTGTATTTTAAGAAACGTGTTCATAACTATATTTGAAATCTATTGTATTTTATAAGGAGCGTGTATATTTCAGTTTACAAAAAGCGATCACAAGGTGAAACTCATAGAACCAAACTATGGTAATATTAATAGACCTAATGAGTGACATTGAGTTGATTATTTGAAATATATTTTAAGGCAATTTAAATGGGAATTATATCATTAGCAGGAAAATATGTATGTTACTGCTAGAGAGTATGGAAGATTCAATTTTTAGTTTTTACATTTAGGTAAATATTTTCTTAAAACGATTTAAAAATGATTTATTTTGAAATTTCAGTTTCAACGTTCAATAATAATATTCTGTTTTCTAATATTCAAAATGTATTTTATCCAGAAAGAGCGTTCTGGACGAATTGTTAAAAACAGTATTTATTGTATTAACATTTACGTTAACATTTATTGTAAACGTCAAATTAAAAATAAATAAATAGATACATACACATTCTTCTTACAATGTCATGTATTGTAGGTCATCATTAATGTACGTGTTTGGACAGTTGGGTGGTCGTTAATACTGTATGTGTATTGGTGGGTGGGAGGGTTGTGATTACTGTACTGGTATAGGTGGGTGAAAGGGTCATCAATACTGCATATGTATGGTTGGGTTTGAGGGTCGTGACTACTGTACGTGTGTAGCTGGGTGCGAGGGTCATCAATACTGCACGTGACTGGGTGGGTGGAACGGTCGTGACTACTGTACGGGTATGGATGGGTGGGTGGGAGGGTATTCACTACTGTACTGTACTGTACACACACCTACACAACGTAAATATTATGTTTCTATCATGAGTAATACATTTAAATAATTTAGTCATATTCAATAGGAATAAAGAAACGTAGTAGTTTTGTTTTTATTTCCACCACAAATTTTAACAAGTCACAATAATTAGCGTCTTCACATGGCGTGACTGGAATCGTCAGGAGTAACCGCCTTCAACAACAGAACGTAGGATATTGACTGCTGCAAACACTGAAAACAACAACAATTATTAACGAGCTATAATTTAGTTGTAAACTTTAAAATAACCCCTAACACAAAAGGGTTAAAAATAGGTATTGTTTAGAATACACGAAAAATGCGTACACCAGGAATCTTGCGAAATATGCGTACAGGATCAAGTTTTGACAGATGACGAGGGTAACCTATGACGTCACAACAATTAGATAGGCGAAAAATGCGTACAACTTTTAGGGCAAATGGATCTTTTACAACAATTGAATTATATAAATGCGTTTACCTCTAAAATAAATATGAATGTCGCTTAGTTTCTTGGGATTGGAGAACCTAACCTAACCTAACCTAATTTCGCTGTACGCATCTTTCATGCCACCGGGGAGAATACTTACCCTCGTCAAATACCACTATTTTCTTCTGTACGCATATTTCGCTGTACGCATCTTTCGTGCCACCATTGTTTATACATTTGTTCACTCTAGAAGGCATACAATTTTACTAATGGAGAATATCTCTTCCAAATTTTAAAATAACAGTATCTAGACCTTGAAACTGTAAAATTTAGAAAAATATAATAAAACGCATGCTATAATAAGAAATATTAGAAAACAGAAAAATAAGTTGACAAATTACAACATGAAACTTACGATTTCTAACCAAAATTTACTAAGCTAAGTTTAACAAGTTTTACTATAAAAGTTTTGCTATTAATCATTATTAAATATTTTGTTTTAAAATGTAACTTTTATTTTGCATTCATTATTAATTCCTGATAACCTAATATTATCAGTACGGTTGTATAATATAAGGCCGAATTTGGTTTTGAAGAGGAAATGTAATTCTGTAACTAACCTCTAGGAAAGTGGCGCCACAGAGTAAAACGGAACAGAGGTCGCTTTCCAATGGCCACATCGAATTACTCAGTGGAAGTTATAAATTGATAACAACTAAAGTACATATTTATACCTTTGTAATAATAATTAATACATTTATCGTTGATAATTTAGGAGAATACGTGAGGTACTGACAAGGTGCTGACCCTGCCATCGCATGGAAAACAGGAGAAATAACTAACGACACACGTTTAACGCACTATTTAATGCGACTCCTGTATCTTTCTTCTCTGTGGTATCACTAAAGTGAATTAAATGTAACAAGAAAAAGCCGAAAACTCTTAAACAAACCAAATGCCAATGTCAACTTTGATACGTTAAAATAATTTTAACTCTTTAAGCTAGTTTTTACTAACTCAACCACTGAAGGTGGCCAGAGTTAGTTTTGGAAGCGGCAGCCGCTGGAAAATGGATAGCTCCGTCATTTGGTCGCCTTATCAACTTGGTCATGTGGACTTGCTCAACAGGGCCCAGGTCCGTTTCATGCGAATATTGGGCACCCGCCTTGGTCATACTTATCTTGGAACTCCCATTGAAGAACTTGAACAACTTTTCTGTCTGTATCCCCTTCAGCGACGTCGAATGGTCAGTGACCTGGTGTTTCTTTTCAAGCTGGTCAATGGTTTGGTTGACTGTCCGGGGCTCTTGCAGATGATAGATATACGCATTCCAAGAAATACCAGATCTATGACGATTTTTGGCCGTGGTTATCTGCCTACCAGCTATGCTTATCATTGTGGCTTGGCAAGACTACAGAGGACTGGAAGTATTGTGTCATCAAGTATAGACTTTTTTTCGGAGTCTCTAACTTCTTTCAAGAGGAAGGTGAACTTGATTAGTGCAACTGTGATTGCCGCTCAGAACACTCAGTGATGGTGTTTATTGTTATTTTGATACTCGTTATCTTGTTGTTGTTATTATTGTTAATTTATTTACTGTTAGGTTTTTTGTTTTATTTATTGTTCAGTTTTGTTTTTGTTAGGTTATTTACTGTCATGCACGTTGCCGCTTATTGGTCTGTAGTAATTTATTATTTTGTTATTGCTTTGTTACTTGTCTAATGATTTGAATTTACTATTTTTTGCATTGTTATTATGATTATGATCTTGTTGTATGTTTATTGTCTATGGTTTTCCGTTTTCATTTTCTATTAATTAATTTGTATTATTCTTGTTATTTAATTGTTATTTGTGTTCAAGTCATGAATATAATAGATAGGATTATTATTAATTTGTGTCATGGTGTGAGCTGCCATTGTTATTGTTATATTATTGTATGAAATTGGTTGTTACCGTTGGATGTCAAATAAATAAATAAATAGATAGCTCCAATAATTTTAGTATATTATTAATATGCCTAAATTTTTATAGTCAGATGGTTAAAATATGCTTTTATATTTCACCTTGACGGTTCATGTGTATTATTTTAAGTTATAGTGAAAGCTGTAGATTGTTGAATGTCCAATCTAGTAGACCATAAATTGATACGAGTATTTCAATTTAAAATCGAATGTCATTTTAAGTTTCACATATTCAACTGTACAAAAGTAATAAAATATTTGTTAAAAAAATTAACGTATGGTTTAACAGAACAGGTTCTCTTCTTTTTAAGTCACTTCAAATGTTAAAATACGATTTTTATTACCGACCGAATCCTTGAAATAGAAATCCATATTTTTAGAATTTTTTTGAAAATAAGTGGTTCCTTTAAGATTTTTTAATGAGAAAATAACCATAATAGATCATATGAATTTCAGATTAATTTTGTCTCTTTTATTAGCAATTCTTTAATCCAAAACTGTAACTAACCATTTAAATTAAACTTATTGATTTACCCAAATTTAAAATCACGACGGTATTATAAACTTGTAAACTGAGTTTATTTTTTTAAGTTTATCTCAAAGTTAACGCTAGATGAGTTATATTTTGTTAAATTATCAGCTAAAAAATGTAACTTACCGTCAAAAATGTAGCGAACGATGCGGGAAACAAACCGAAAGCGGTAAGCCTTACTGGGGCTTTGTACACTTCCATTAAAATTTTAAAACTAGTCCGGGAACTTACAGACCAGCGATACCAAGGCCAGAAATACACAGACTGACGCAACTGTTCATACTGAAACAAAAACACAGACAAGTTTTATGAAAATAGGAAGATGTATGCATACTGTTTCAGAATCATGATCGTAAGCTATCATTAACATAAAAAAAAAAAAAAAAAAAAAATAGGTTGATTATCAGTAAAACTTTAAATGAAGTCAAACCAATAAAATTCAGCAAGTTTTAATTTATCTGGTAACTAAGTTGATATAGCGTAGATTTTCTTCTTGTAAGTCACCTCAACAAAGTGTAAAGACTTAATGTTGCAAAGTCTTTCGACTTCTCGAGCCCAAGAAGGTATGTACCTTCTTATATATACTTATATATACACACTTTTATATATACTTAATAAATAATTATATATTTAAACTATATACATATATAATTATTTATTAAGTAATAAATAATTATATATGTATATAGTTTACATACAACCTTACCCTGCCTATACATTCTTAGAATCATCACAACTCTGTTAGCTTTAAAAACTCGTCTTAAAGGCTTTTTTGAACCTACCACGAATTTTATGATGTGGAGGCTATTTTGGCGAGCAACTAAGATACTGGAAAAACGCAAAGAAAAACTTAAAAATTTTCATACCACATTGGTAACTTGTTGGCCACTCCAGCAATACACGAAAATCAAATAGTACGAGGCGAACAAAACTGGAGCTGACTTCATTGATACTTTCGCTAGGTTATTTGTCTGAAAGAAAAACAAATATATGATTTACAATCTTGGAACAGCGTACGTTCTTGTATACACACACAGGAAAAACTTAGTCTAAAGGCGTGATAATAATCTCAGTAATTTTTACCATTTCATCAATTTACGATTCAGAGAGTTAAAATATATCGAGAATTCTCTCGATATGAAACAAGAACATAATATTTTCGAATTAATTTATCTTTTACAAGGCATAAAGAACATAAAGAAAGGATTACATTTAAAGAATAAAAACATTATTTTCCGTTAATTCACTGCCACTACATTGCCGTTACTTCACTATTACTACTTTTTTTTGGCAAATTACATTTAGGTGGCTACAAAAGTTGATCAAAAACTGGTAAATCCAATTATTGACTTACCGCCGTATGCGCTATCCGTGTGTAAGTTCTTGGAAAGTGATAAGATAAGACCAGTGACATCGGATTCCTTGCGGACAAGGAATACCACAGTGGACGTAAAACCGATTGGGGAACAGTTTTTAGAGCTTAACAAGCGGGAACAGCTTTAATAGAATATTAACAAGCGGTAGTGAATTAACGGAAAATATACCTTTATTTCCAAACTGACTAAATTATACTTGGTAATTAAACTTAGTAATCATAGAAACTACTAAAATAAAGAGTGGTTTTTATTTTGTATACACAATGAGTGGTAACATAAAAAGAACGTTAAATGAATGGTGTCAATAAACCTAGCTCGTTTACCATTTTAGTTCACCAACTGGTATTTAGGAAATTTTTTCACAGTAATTTGATTTATTTTTGCTTAACAATTAATGCAATTCAGCTATTAAGAATGCTGTAAGACGTGGTAACGGGCATGAATTACACTTGAGCACGCACTGATGCCCGTTGATTTATCAAGTGATATAAAAACATAGTGATATAAAAACTAAATTCGTATCATATTTTTCATACCGCTATTTATAAGGTTATGCGATTAGCCGATCCTGAGATTGCAAGGGTTTACAATAATTACAAGAACATTTTTTGAACAAAGTACAAATTTCATGAACTACGTATACTATAAAAAAACTATCTTCTTAAAACGTAGTTAAAAAAATGTCAATGTTCTAAGCTTAAGTGTTTTTCTTAAACGCAATTTTAAAATGGAACCTTTTTTCAAGAGTACCGTAGTTTTTTTGCCTTCGATCCACAATAAAAAATATTTATTACTAATATAAAAATGTTTAACTTTTAGTGTGAGACGCAAAATTAAATAAGCTAAACATTGGTGTATAATTTTTGTAGATCGAATTAATAATGGATCAAACCCGAGTATATCGCATTTGGAAATCGACAGTAAGTTTTTAACCGATGGTAAAATTTTTAGTTACTCCCACCTCCTCCTCTTCCTTCTTAACCTTACTCTGCCCATTACTCATAGACTATTGATCTGTGTGGGGAACCTATTCAGACAGAGTAAGGGGGGTGAACCAGTACAGTAGAAGGTGAATATTACTGAAAATATTTCCAGTCTAGGCTGGATTAGAACATAGCTCAAAGGTCTGACGCCTTAGACCACTCGGTCACCGGCTCGCCCAACTGAACAGTCGACTTTATAATAGTTAATGACTACACTCGTTCATCTACATTCATCACACTCATTCGCCCCTCATATTCGCCCATATCTTTACGATCGGCGTCTTAATAATGAATAATAATAATGAAACTTGAGGTGTCGAGTAGTAGTTTTCTAGTTATTCATGAAGAAGACAAGGCCAGCACTGTTATCAGTCCTCCTCTTATTCCTCTCCAAACATCGGATGATAAACGTAGTAATAATTTAAAACAAATTTATAAAGTGATTTAGTTATAAAACAAATTAATTATCAAACAAATTAATAATATAACAAATTTATCAGTGGTAGGCCAAACTGCCATTGCGGAGTTTACTGCAGCCATAAGAGAGCGAACTCTGTTTATTTTTTCTCTGTGGTATAGTTTGTTTGCTATGTCCAGTTATATTACTAGATTACAACTGTTTAAACTTCATACAGTACGTAAGAAATAATGTACTAACATGGTATAAGTGGAATGTCAACAGACAGGAGTGATTGACTAGGAGCAATGTTTGCATGAGAAATACGAGGTTGTGAATACGAGAAACTCCCTTCCAAACTCTGAAAAAAAAAAAAAAATACTTTAGTTAATTTGTTTTACAAAGTTTATAACTGAGGTGTTAAGTAATAATTATAATTCGAGTATGTATATATATATATTAGCTAGATACCACTGACTGATTGATCACGATTTCTTAAAAACCACAAAACCTAGGAATATAAAACTTGGCCAAATTATTCTTGGATTTGAACAATACTTATTAGTTCTGAAATGGCAGCCGTTTTAGTGCGGAAATGTAGAAGTGTCAAAAACAGTGTTTTTGAAGTTATACTTCTTTGCGCCCGTTAGACACTTTGGGATGGGATGTTGGTCGAGAAACCGCGTCACGCTGAAAAGTAAGAACAAATTTTTAAGAACTATCGATTAATCGATTGTACGTTTTTTGTATGCTTTTAGGTGTGGTGTTATAATATATACATATACGTATAATATATTGAAGATAAATATATTGAATAATATATACATATACGTATAATATATTGAAGATAAATATATTGAATAATATTGAAAAATGTCTTATATTTCATTTATATATCCTGTCTGTTTGTGTGCGTGAGTGGGTGTATGAGAATGGCCAAAGAAGTATAACTTCCACCGTGTGGTCCGACGCACACCCAATTTTTTTTTATATTTAGTATGTAGCTGATAAACAAAGTGTCCTATTAAAAAAATACAATCGTTTTCAGTAACAACTTTGTTCTCATGCCTTTTTTCTCTTTCATCTACTTCATCCTTAGGTAGAGCTAGATTTTTAATTTGTACGTGTGACTCAAAATGGCTGCTTAATGCACACTGAAACGTAACCCATTTGATTCATCGATAAAAACTGTTATGTATTATAGAAAAACATAATTTTTCATGGAAAAAAACCTGTAGAATTAAAGGTCTTTAGTAGTAGAACATAAACCCACAAATCCGACCTCAAAATGTTTACTCTTATAAAATGGCACTGGTTAAAACTTAAAAAAGTTTCATTTCAGCTCGTGTTCTAGACGGTTTAATAATATTTTCTTAGATAAAGGTGGGAAATTTAACTTTGTAAATGCGTACTGGACTTCCAATGGAGGATGGTTCACAAATAAAAACAATATTAAACCAAAGAGTCAAAGAGAAAATACTGCTGTATACATTATGCCTGTCGTATAAATGTACATTAGGGAATTAGTCATGAACAAGGGTAAGCAATAATTTAAACATTTACTATAAAAATCAGATAAGTAAGCGTTAATTTTTTCCATTAAAATCTTTGAACATTTTTACTGGGTCAAACTTGTTAAGTGCTGTTTTTGGTATTCATCTGTGCTAGACAACCCCTTTAAAACTATGACTTATTTTTACGTTTAGTATTTTTTAAAAACTCCTTTTGGACCATCCTTCATTGGAAGTGAACAGTCACTAACTTTCCTAAAAATTATTTTATAACTCCAGTAGGCATTAACAAAGTTTAAATTTCTCAACTTGAGCTAAAAACAGTATTAAAAACCATCTAGAACAGGATCCTTACTATAAATTTTTCAAACTTTAAACCAGCATTAAGCAGAAAACCTTTTGGTTTATGTTTTACTATTAAGACCTTTAATTTTATATACTACTCGACCTATGCTATAATTTAAGATTTTCTTTTGACTCTTTGCTGGGCACCTTTTTTTTCTTTTGACTCTTTTTCTTTGATTTTTATACGACAGAAAAATTGTAGTTACTTAAAAAAAAAAAAAATAGATTAAGTTTTATTGTATTATCTGCAGTCGTTCAGCTAGTAATAAGCCATTCCAGGACGTTTCTTCCACACTGTATACCCACTTGCAAAATGTATAAACTAATATAGTTGTAACAGGGACCTAAGCGGTATAGTTTAGTATAATTAATTGTGTTTCTGAACTGCCCAATGATGAAAGAAGAGAATTCGCTCATCAGAAAAAGAAAAATATAGGGATGATTGGCATAATCTGTGGGCCAAACAAAGCAAAGCAAAGGCTACTATCTTAACAGAAACCTACCTTTGTATGACAATGTCGTGTTCAACAAATCTACTTATTACATATTGTATTGTGTTGCTTTCTTCAGAGCAGAGCTTTCTCAGTTTTGATTCTGTGTGATTATGATAATTGGTAGAATTTCCCTTTTTTCTTTCAAAAATATTTTCACTAGAGAAATAGTTACAACCATATTCCTTTAAGTATTCCACCTCTTTTCTGATACATGCTGAACTCACGAGAATGAAAGGTCCCCAGATAGCCAAAGCGAACCATATATATACCGCAGCACAGGCCTGCCAACCCCAAACGAAATAAAATACCACTGTTGGAAGTTCCTCCCTGTTGTCTATGAACGGAATCCAAACAGGAACGAGGTTCTCCCCATAGTAAATAGCACTTCCAAAAAAAAGTGTAAACGCCACCAGTAATACGACCCATAGAGTAATGACACTGAACAAGTCTTCAACTGTTATATCATCTGCAGAGAGGAATTTCGTTCCGATTTCATCAACAGCTTTCTTATAATAGCTTGTATGAAAACGAATAAAAAACACCAAACAGATCGTGTAAAGACCTACTAAAAACATGTGCGCAGTGTCCAATAACATCTCCCAATTTCTTTCATAGATAAACTGAACAATCTTTAGAAATACAGCGAGGACCATTGGCGAAAAATACATAAAAAACACAAGTGAAAAGAATTTATAGACAAATGACTGGACTCGTGAACTTGGGCTGTTTGGAAATGCAGTTGACATTGTAAGAGAAAATAACGTTAACTGGTTAAATACTATTAACATTTTGTTTTTCATTCTACTAAATGCAAATAAACAACTTAAGAAAACTGATACATTTAAAGTACACTGCAGTTACTAAAATCCTAGACTTTGATAGGAAATAAGAACCATTTACAAAGTAGAGTCTTCTTTAATACTGCATGAAAAAGTGTCCCAGTTTATTTTATTTTGGCATTGTTGATATTATTATTGAATCTCCAAAAACGTGTAAATGAATATTTCATTTAGAAATCATGTCAGATGACTGTGTTCTTCAACCCCAATTCAGATAGACAAACACCCTCATCACGCTATCCCTCTTTATTGATTCGGATTTGACTTGTTTGTAAATATGACAGTTATTCAGGCTGTGATTTCCCACGACTTATAATGCTGAGTAACAGTTTGCTAGCAATTTTATAGGATCTATTTCTGAATCTCCCCGCATTTGTTTAGCAATGGTAAATCTTCAAATGAAGTAGAAAATTGAGATATTTTACAATTTATATCTCAAGAACAAAAGGTATATTAAGCTGGAATGTTGTTTAGCCTTTTATAATATAAAGATCCTACATTACAAAATGATCGGTTTTCCTCTATCAACAATTTCATAATTTTTGTTTTTAAGCTATTAAATTTTTAAACCTAAATAGCTAAAAAAAAAATTCCTACATACAAAATATATTCAAATACATAGCATACTATTCTTTAGGAAATTTAATTATAAATCCAACGATATAACGTTTTTAAAAATAGAATGAAAAATAATAAATAAAAGATCATTTATGTAACTGTATGTACAATGAATGTGCAACACACATGTAACAGGTGATGTAATAAAATAATTTGATGGTCTTAAATCAGACGTTTACATAAACTTTATTGTTGTACTAGTCAGCTGATTTAAGACTGTCATAAATTACTTTATTATTATAAGCTGTTAGGTGTATTTTATTTATTAAATACCTTCGTCTAGCGATCCTTCATTGGTCATTTAACCGATCGGTTTCGCTACTATTGTAGCATCCTCAGGGGGAGTTGAAATCTCTTCATCTTGCGATGCGTCGTCAGATAAAACATAAATAAACACTAAAAACACAGTCACAGTACATTGTTACACTTTACACACTTAAACACGAAAGGTACCGGCCCGGGTCACGGCGGACAGCTGACTCGTTAGGTGTGTTGCACATTGTATTAGCAAATTGCATTGTACATAAATTAACATAAATGATCTTTTCTGTGTTTTTTTCATCTGATTTAAAAAAATGTTACATCGTTGGATATATTTAGTTAAATTTTCTAAAGAAAATAAAATTTTGTTGCTTTTATTATAATAATTAGTTTGTGGGTTATTTAGGTCTGAAAAAATTAAATGGCCGCCATTTTGAGGGGGTTGATTGAAGAATATCGATAATTGGTGTAAAAATATATATAAAGAGCTATACAGCATTCCAGCGTAATAAACCTTTTTATTATATATATATATATATATATATATATATAGATTTAAAAGTAAAAAAAGCAAGGAAAACCGAAATGTTTTGGACATTTTAAATATAATGTTTGTGATTATAAATGAACCAGAAACAGTACCCAATAGAGCTTATCGGAGAGTTCAGAGACACCCTGTATATGAGGCATATATAAAAACAGGTAACATGTCAACTTATATTGTTTTTGTCCTAACCTAACCAAACCTAACTTAACAATCCAAGTGCATACAACCTGCACCTTTTGATAATTTAAGTGATTACGGTTATTATTTTTTGTAGGTCAAAACCACGTGACTGATAATATCAAAAGTACATTGTTGTAAGTTTAGTTCAGTTCTAGATTTGGTTCAATATGTGGAGATTTTCCGAAAAAGGCCCCAAAATTAGCGACTTTGTAAATGTAACAGTGATTTAGCTGTGCATTCCGGTGATGTACAATGGTTAATAGCATTTTGGTAGCAATTTAAATTTTAAAAGGGCTGTCTGTAAATACACTTTTAACAACTGTTTGAGTTTAAAATAACGGTTTTCACAACTTATATCATAAAATTCTAATTGGGTTTTGAGTAGCCTTAGTTAAGGGGATCATATATGACACACAACTTGTATTCCCGGTGAGACCCTGTATTTTTTAAAACTTTTTGTCACTCCTTTAGTTCGAAAGTCATATTAAGTCTTTGGTTTGGACCTAAGCCTAAAATAAAATGGTTTATAGTGCCTAAAATAAAAAAAATAAAAAATGAACTAGTCCAAGCCGGCAACGGGAACAGTGATTTTCTTTCAACTACAGCCATAGAATTTTATTAGTATACATTTGAATTCATTTATTTTATTTTTTAATAACTTACTCCACTAAGCATTGTTCTATTAAAGGAAATATTCTTGTGTGTTGTATCATATTATGAAGTTTGTAAAATTAAAGATTCCCTCTTTTTGGATCGTGTTGTCCAAGTTGTTTTGTATATATTTATGTGATTGTGTTATATTTTAACTGACATTTCGCCCTAATGTTGTATAGACAATAAAAAAATAATTTAAAAACATAATTTGATGGATACCTCGTATGTATATCAATTAGGTAAACGAACTCTCGACGTGGTGTAGACTTTATAGTCCACAATAAAAAACACAAATATCAGGGCTCTTTTTAACTTGGGGGTGAGTAAAAATGGTTAATTTACATGTGATTCTATGGAATTGCCAAGAAGTTAAAGAAATCTTTCCCCATTTTTTTGAAAAGTTTAAATAGCCATTTTAACTAAATGAAAGCACAAATGATCATTTTTATTATTCTTATGGTAATGTTACAACCGACTGTAAAAAGGTTGTGATTGTATAGGAGAATAATTATTTACGAAATATTTACAAATTATTTTAGAGTTGAATAATAATCTTCATAGTATCCTTATTTATACAGTCGTTTTGTCAACGCAACTCCTCCCTTATTTATTGACGAATTTAAAAGGGTGTAGTGTCAAAAAATTCACCTCCATTCGTAGTTGTGCAATAAGGTCTGAATCTTAAGGTATTTTCACTCTGAAGGGCGTGGGAGCCCTCAAAGTACGTTTTTTGGCCATAACAATTACATGGCTAGAGATTGAAATGAACAGAACCGAACAGCTGTTCAAATGTAAATAATGACTTCCAAAATGATTTAACAGCTGTTGGAATGTAAGCAATGGAGTTTGTAACAGTGAGGAGGTTAGATATTTCATAATGATAACCGGTGAAGGATGTAAGTATGGTTTTATTCATATTCGATTGTATTACTTCGCTATAGTGGACTTGAAGGTTTCAACTGTAATCTAAATGCAGTTTTTTTAATGCAGTTTTTTGTTATGTAATTAATCTTAAGTTAAACAAAAATAAATGAAATAAACACGTTTAAAATAGGCCAAGTAATATAATTGTTTACACTAATAAATATTTATCAACGCAAGTAATGTGAGTGAGATACTGTAAATAAGTATAATATTGTTATTTTACTTTATACAGCTAACCTAATATTATTTGTAGTGGAAATTCGCAATCCGAGGTCGGAGGCCGATATGTATAATAATAATGAGCACAGCGAGTAACGCGGTTAGCACGCGAAGCGTGCAGGGGTGTTCCATAGTTTGTATTCTAATGTCTGATTTGTTGAATTTGTTTATGTGCATTTGATCTTATGTCTTGAGGACCTAACTAACACTTGTTTACACTTAAAGCAATTTTCACCAGTCCATAACTAGCCTGTACAAACTCTCAACCAGGAACGGGTTCGGCACACAAGATAATGCGCCAATCAAGGTTTCAATCCAGACATGTATTTTCATTACTACAATAGAGAAGTTGTGGTTTTGTTCATCACAGCTGTTTGTGGTCTTGTTGCTGAGTCACCAAGGTGCTGCAGAGGAGCTAATCAGCGGCCTTGTAATTATACCTTGTTTCAAGCTCATTAGTTTAACTTTGCAATTGTTTACTTCCTCTAGGTAATTTGTGTAATTTAGTTGTTAGTACATTAATATATTACTATACGTAGTGGTTTCATTGAGTTAACAATCATTTGTTTCCGGTCTCCTTGAATATATTTATTTAGTTTTTATTTATTAGAGGGCTTCCACTCAACCTACACCTCGTTGGCTGATGACACCGGCCATTTGAACTGTCAAGTGTCCCAAAGATAGGGTTGACATACATTTTCATAGTAAAATATGGACACGTGATATAATTGGATGTCTGGTGGGGGGTTTGTAAACTGTCTTTTATAATTTTATTATATGCGTTTTGGGTTGTTAAATGACAAAATTATACTAACGGCATTGTGATATTTAATAATAGTATTAAAAATAAATATATTTTATTTCAAGAATTCAGAGTAATACAATACTAACAAACTTTTTTGTATACTTTGAAAATAAAAAAAACTGTTCATAAAGTTTAAGTTAAGTTAGTCGAACTCAATGAATTGTCGTCAGTCTCCTTTTTAGGCATCAGTTGTATACCGGTTGAAGGCTGAAACCAGTCATATTTTCCTGAAGGTATTACTTTTTAAGTGAAGAATCAATGTTGTTAATGGCTTCAAAAATTCAGTACATGACATGTCATTGTTAACTTTGATGCTCAGAATAGCTTCGACCTTCTCCACTGGCAATATATTCCGAGCCGGTGTCCAGACATGTTTCATTAGTGAAACAACTTGTTCAACTGGTGCCGAATTACTGAGTAGAGAAGAGCAAACTGATACACTCTTTCAAAATGTTCACACTTATTTTCGCCCAAACTCAAGAGTTGATTTTTTTCAAGGGGGGGGGGGAGTGTGATAGCATATTAGTGCATATCATCATACAACACACGATTGTCGATTGACAATTGCCCAAAGTAATAGTAATACGTGTATGCCTATTTTACAATATTAAATATTTTATATATTTTTTATACTAAAAGAACGAAAAATACGGACATCTACCAGGTTTTTCGTTTGTACCGTACGGACACGGACACATAATGTAAAATACAAATCGTCCGTATAAAATACAGACGTATGGCAACCCTACCGAAAGAGCCTAAACATGATTAACTCGTGAAATAAATGTCGGCAGTCGTAGTGCTGTAACCCAGCTACTTGGGCACACAGTGTCATGGAGATTGTAGGCGATAAAGTTCTATGTACGGTTCTCTTAATACTGACAGGCGTCCCATCGATGGTTGCTGTCAGCGTTGACACTACTAGAGAAGTCCAGGTTGTCTATGTTAGGTGGTAATCAGTATCTGGATGCTGGAGGGAAGAGAACTGAGTATCAGGCATGTCGACTAGCTGAAAATCAAGCCAACATTACGTGGTTCGGATTCCATGTAAAATTGTAGGTCCTTTAGTTGCCTTGGCTATCGGGCTGTTGACAAATGACACTTTTTGAGCATAAGTTGAACTCAGATAGTAACCAGACTACACAGGCCATCCACACCCATTTTACCCTCATATAATCATTCACATGCGCCTTAATATACAGGGTGTTCAAAAAGTCTGGAACTCCCTTAATATTTATTTTATTAATCAACGCAGAACAAAGAAACTATGACTACGTCATTAGTGTAGTTACTGACATTTTAGTCGTTTTAACTGTCCTTTTTCGCTTTGGGGAATCGTCCTGTGGAGGAAATCTGAAAAATATTAAATGCAAGCATAGGTCGAGTTATACGTCATTTTTAAAAATCATTGATAGAGAAACACATTGCCGCAACCCTGACTGAAAAAGGCATAACAGCCTCTAAAAATGTGGCCTCATTGGAACTTTGAGGCTGCTATTTCCAAACGAATAGTCCTTTTTCAGTCGGGTTTGTGGCAATGCGTTGCTCTAACTTTTATCGAAACTTTTAAAATGAGGTATAACTCAACCTATGCGTATGTTTAAGAATTTTTAGACTTCATTCACAGGATGTCCCACAAAGTGAAAAAGGACAGTAAGATGGCCAAAAAGTCAGTAACCACAGTGAGGACGTAATCCTAGAGTTTCATTGTTCTGTGTTTATTAATATTATATAGTAAAATATTAAGGGGGTTCCAGACATTTCGTACACTCAGTATGTACAATGTAATGTCGATGTCTCATATTATTTGGGAATAATCTGAGAGTAAATAAACCTTCAACACAAAGCCCTACAGGAGGATTATGTTTTACACAATTTTGTTTTTCCAGTCCTTATCATTTTTTGTTGTTGCGATCTTCTGGTCTAGTGGTATGACGAAATAGATCATCAAATATTGTAATACGTTTGTGTTGTATGACGTTCACTTGTATTGTAAATATATGTATACACATAGAATACGGCCCTAGAATATTAATTCATTAAGATCAAGGTGAGCCTCTGACCTATAAAAGTGAATTTACTTTCTACCAGCCGATACTCCCGGATGTATGGAAGTACAGGACTTGTTGCAGCATAACACGATGCTCTCCTTAGGTGGCGCTCTCAAGCCTATCATTAGTCAACGGTGCTGTTACATCGCTGCCCAGTGGCTGCAAAGAGTCAGTTATTAAATGGTAGAAGTTCAAGGAGACTTGGTAAAACATGACAGGACACGCGGATCTTATCGAAGAGTATTTCACATTACCTCAAATTAGCTTCTCTTACATTCGTAAGTTGCTTATTTTCCGAGTCCAAGTATGTTTCTAGCGTATACCATCAATGAAAGAAATACACAGGGAAAATAAAGACTTTTATAAACTAAACACAGAATTCATCGTTGAATGCTAAACAATCTTATCATCTTAATTAGATAAAAAAACCTAGAAATAACTCTTGCATTAAGAGTTTTATATTAAAAAAAACGTAAATTTTATATAAATTCTTTTCAATTCTTATTGCATTTTTAACAACTTTTATTTGCAGTTAGTAATTGAATAAATATACCTGTTTTTTATCCCACCTCACACCCATACAGTACAGTGGTACTGACCCACTTTCCACCCATACACGTTCAGTGGTACTGACCCACATTTCCCCATACACGTACAGTGTTAGTGACCCACCTACCACCCATACACGTACAGTGGTACTCACCCACCTTTCACCCATAAACGTATAGTGATACTGGCCCACCTTCCTCCCGTACAAGCATAGTGATACTCACCCATCTTTCACCCATAAAAGTACGGTGGTACTGACCCACCCGTTCACCCATACACGTACAGTCGTACTGACCCACCTTTCGCCCATACACGTACAGTGTAACTGATCCACCTTTCACACATACACGTACAGTGTTAGTGACCCACCTTCCACCCATACACGTACAGTGGTACTCACCCACCTTTCACCCATAAACGTATAGTGATACTGGCCCACCTTCCTCCCGTACAAGCATAGTGATACTAACCCATCTTTCACCCATACACGTACAGTGGTACTGACCCATCTTTCACTCATACACGTACAGTGATACTGACCCACATTTCACACATACACGTACAATGTTAGTGACCCACCTTCCACCCATACACGTACCGTGTTACTGACCCACCTTTCACCCATACACGTACAGTGTTAGTGATCCACCTTTCACTCATACACGTACAGTGGTACTGACCCATCTTCCACGCATACACATACAGTAGTACTGACCCCTTTCCATCCATCAATGTACAGTGGTACCTACCAACCTTTCACCCATAAACGTAGAGTGATACTGGCCCACCTTCCTCCCATACACGCATAGTGATACTCACCCATCTTTCACCCATAAAGGTACGGTGGTACTGATCCACTTTTCACCCATACACGTACAGTGGTACTGACCCACCTTCCTTCCATACACGTAAAGTGGTACTGACCTGCCTTCCACCCATACACGTACAGTGGTACTGACCCACTTTTCACCCATAAACGTACTGTGAAACTGACCCTTCTTCCATCCATGCACGCACAGTGATACTGACCCACCTTTCACACATACACGTAAAGTGGTACTGACTCACCTTTCACCCATACACGTAAAGTGATACTGACCCACCTTCCACCTATTTTATTTATTTTATTATTTTTTTTATTTATTCATAAGACGCCGATCGTCAAGATATGGGCGAATATAGATTTCGAATGAGTGTGATGAGTGTTGATGAGCGAATGTAGTCATTGTTACAAACTAAGGCCGACTATTCCTTAGAAAGTGTCATTAATTAATAGCCCAATGACAAATGAACAACCGGTGGTTATCAGCTGATCCTTCTCAAAATGTATTATGACTCTGATTGGGATCGAACTGACAACCTTTAGCACATGAAGCTGGGATTGAGCCAACTACGCTATAGACCAATTATACCACCTATACACGTACAGTGGTTTTGACCCACTTTTCATCCAGTCAAGTACAGTGGTACTGACCCACCCGTTCACGCATACACGTAAAGTGGTACTGACCTACCTTCTACCCATACAAGTACAGTATGGTGACTATAGTCTTAAGCATCTAGATTTACGATGTTCCGAATGCTGATGGGCTACTTTATATCTAGTGGTAGTAAGCTACCAAGTTTCACATGTAAGACCTACACTTGATGAACTCTTCGATTTTTGGCATGTATTGACATAAGGCATAATGAGTTCAGTGACAAAAAAGGCTTTTGAAGATGATGGAAAGTAATAGATTGCTGAGGATAGCCAAGGAGAAAGTGTAAAACGAAGAATACAAATAGGCTGATGGGAGGACTAGTGTAGAAGGATGTGGAGAGAAGATGACATCAGAAAAGACAAGTGGAGGAAGAGGAAACCTGTAGGAATAGACAAAAATGGAGGAGGCTGAGTAGGACGACCTGTGAAAATGCAAACGTCAACGGATGATAATGATGATTATCCGCAAATATCGAGTGTAAATTTCGTATTTTTTTATGCTTTCGTAAGTTTACACTAACTTATTTTATTTAGAGGATTAAGGAATTCCCGTTGTTTATTAATTCAACATATTTTTATAAACTACATTTATTTTTTTTAAATTGTTTCGAATATCCATTTGATTTTTTTTAAAATCCATATCCTATAACACAATCACACATATAGTCTAGTCATATAATAATAATAATAATAAAAAGTAAGAAAAATGGAACTTAATAGACATTTCGCATCCTTCAATAACAGAAAGATTGTCTCTTATTGTTAGCCTCTTTTCTGCATTATTATTTAATATTTTCTTTGGTTATAAAGTGAATTGTAGGCATTTTATACATATTTTACGCAAGTTATCTAACCACAGAGAAGAAATAAACAGAGGTTGCAACCAATAGTGCGCTAAATAGAAGTCAAATAATATAATGTTGGAGTGTAGAGTTACTAGTTCTCCAGTTTGCGGGGCAGATGGGTTTGTTAGTAAATCCCTTATTCTCCTCCAGATACTAAAGGATAAAATTGGTTAATTATTACTACATATTTATAAAGATGTGCATTAGTACACACATCCTCTGATGCGTTCGCAGCAGCACTAAGAGAGCGACCTCAGTATAATTTTTCTTTATGATTTAAGCTATTTAAATTAACCCAGAGAAATCGGTGAGATGACTTGGTTCCATCTTCCCGATGTTTTAAACAAGTTTTAATTTTAAATTATTACAAATAATTTAGGCTGTTTTATTTTCCAGAATATTTTCTTGCTGAGATTTTACCACACTAATTCTATAAATCATTCATATGAAAACCTATGAGATCTATAAACAGGCAAATAATAAGGTAAATGAAACCCTACACACACTACCGATAGCTTTGGTGTCAATCCTCCTGTTTTTTTCAGCTGATTGCCGAGACCTTAATCTGCAAGATGAACTATCACGCAAGCAAATCGTCTCTCACGATCGAGTAAATAGTAAAAGCCAAGTGACAATTGCATCGGAAAGACTTAATCGAGCCGTGATTATAGATGCATCTAAAGATGTCGATTGTGAAGTGTTCCTTTCCGCATTCCTCGATTGCTGTGAACTTCATCCACCTACACTGTAAATTTAAAAGCGGCCACTCTACCACTTACTCAAGAAGGAAAGTTTATCTACAAAAAAAATCTGTGAATGGTAGAAAATATAAATCCATAATATATTATCAACTATTTCTAGTAATTTATTTAAAACATGTGAGGTTACATAAAGCAAATTAAATCAATGCATCTGAAGATTTATAGGTAGGCAGGTTTATTATATGGGATGTAATAAAACTAGTCTAACCTGACATGACATCACCTAACTTACATAATCTAATCTAACACAACTAAACCTAACCTAACCAAACCTAACATAACCCAACAGAATCAAACATAACCTAACTAAGCCAACTAAACCTAACATAACAAAACCTAACCAAACCTAACATAACCCAACCCAACCCAATAAAAAATAACCTAACTAACTCAATT
Source organism: Stictocephala bisonia (assembly GCA_035578905.1). Classification (NCBI taxonomy): domain Eukaryota; kingdom Metazoa; phylum Arthropoda; class Insecta; order Hemiptera; family Membracidae; genus Stictocephala; species Stictocephala bisonia. The sequence continues at coordinate 547,647 of JAQJVL010000545.1, read as the reverse complement.
AAAACTAACATAAACTACAAATAAAACAACCAACCAAACCTAAATTAACTTAACTATCTCAATAAATACTCCAATTCGTAAGAAAATGAATTTTACAATATCAATGGAAGTCTATCAAGTAACTTTGATTATAACAATTACTTTTAATTGCAGCAGTGTTACAAACAGAGAAGGACAATATAAAGTATCAGTTTACAAAATATAAAAATATTTAAAATAAAGTTGCTAGCAAAGTTATACATATAACACTCTATGTGTAGCATATTTTTGAACGAGTGAGTCAATACCCTCACGTGCATTGGTGATGACCCTCCTACCAGATCCGCAAAGTGGAGATGACCCTCCTACCCAACCAGATACGTAAAGTGGTGATGACCCTCCTACCAGATCCGCAACGTGGAGATGACCCTCCTACCCAACCAGATACGTAATGTGGTGATGACCCTTCGACCCAACCAGATACGTAACGTGGTGATGACTCTGCTACCCAACCAGATACGTAAGGTGGTGATGACCCTGCTACCTAACCAGATACGTAACGTTTTGATAACCCTGCAACCAAACTAGATTCATAACGTGGTGATGACCCTGCTACATAAACAGATACGTAACGTTGTTATGACTCTCCTACCCAATCAGATACGTAATGTGGTGTTGACTTTGCTACCCAATTAAATAGGTAACGTGGTATTGACCCTGCTACCTAAGCAGATATGTAACGTGGTAATGACTCTCCTACCCAACCAGATACGTAACATGGTAATGACCTTTCTACCCAACCAGATAAGTAACGTTGTGATGACATTCCTACCCAACCAGATACGTACAACGTTAATGACCCTCCTAACAAACCAGATACATAATATGATGATGACCCAGCTACCGAACGAGGTATATAATGTGGTGATGACCTCCTACCCAACCAGATACGTAACCTGGTGATGACCTTTCTACCCAACCAGATATATAACGTGGTAATGACCCTGCTACCTAACCAGATATGTAACGTGGTGATGACATTCCTACCCAACCAGATACGTAACGTGGTGATGACCTTTCTACCCAACCAGATACACAACATGGTGATGACTCTCCTACCCAACCAGATACATAACGTGGTGATGACCCTCCTACCCAACCAGATACATAACGTGACAAGTCCATGACTTTTGGCTTAGTTCTGTCGTTAACAGCTGTCTATAGGAGACAATATGTCAGAAAGAATACAGACTTTTAAAATTATAACACGAGACAACAAAAGAGTTAAGTTGAAATGAAATGAAATGAAAAAAAATTTATTTTGTGAGGCAAAGTTAGGATTATTAGGTCCTCTCTTACACTTAACCTCATAAAGAAAAATTAATACAGAACTAAAATGAGTATATCTAAGAGTTCTTACGTGTTCACTGCTGCTAAGCACATTATTTACAAGTTAAACAACAATTTAAAAAAAAATAGAGTTTTAAGATAATTAAAACTAGACAAATTAAGCATAAAGCGTGAAAGAACGTAAAACAAAGAAGAAAACAAAAACTATTACTTACTTGAAAAAATAAAATAAAATAAACAAATAAAAAAATAAAAAAAAATGTAATGAATAAAATAATAATAAATAAAAAGTATTCCATGATCACAACAATCACACATCACACATACACTCAGTCCAGCATTGACAGCACGGCCAAGGCCTACAACCCCCACGAATCCGCCGACAACCACTCCCTTAGTGCCGCAACAAACCGAGCTCGACTATCAATATTTCGAGTTGAAGGATCAAGTTTAGTCCACAATCTGCAGGCAGTGACAGTAAAAGATCTATTGTAAAGTGCTGTTCGATGAACTGGAATAGTTAACATTGAAGAACCCTGACGCGTGTCCCGATTACTTATGCTGAAGTTAAACACAAAATTTGAAGCTAAATAAGAAGGATTTTTGGATTGAAGAACATTGTACAGTAAAGATAAAATTTTGACCTTTCTGTACTCAAGTAACTTCAGTAAATTTAGCCGTCTGAAGTAAGGAGTGATATGTTCATCTCGACGGAGATTGAAAATATAACGTATACAGTAGATCTGCGCTCGTTGAAGTTTATCAGAAAGATGGGTAGGCATGTCATTGATAACAATGTCGCAGTAGTCAAAGTGGGGAAATACAAGAGTTTTCACTAGCATAATCTTAACATCTAAAGGTAAACAATTATAATATCTCTTAAGAGTGTGAATACCAGCAAAAACCCTATTACATGTTAAAGATACATGATCAGACCATGTAAGTGTAGTATTCATAAGGAGTCCCAAGTTCTTAATTTTGTCACAGTAGTTAAGTGAATTATTATCAATAGAGATACGGGGTACTGCATCAAGATCAATCTGTGCCATCAGTCTGTTATGTCCAGTAATAATAGGTTGAGTCTTGTTGTTGTTTAGTCTTAAGCTGTGTCTGAACGCCCAGTCACCAATAGATTTAATGTCAGAATTCATTCTTTTAACCCCTTCATTTAAGTCTGATACATCAACGTGAGAGTATATTTGTAAATCGTCAGCATAAAGGTGATATTTACAGTGATAAATGCTGTTGGACAAGTCATTGATGTATAGAGTAAACAGTAGAGGTCCAAGTACAGAGCCCTGAGGGACACCTTTGGTTACACTTCTCCAACTAGAGTATTCGTTATTCACATGTACACGCTGACGCCTGCCAGTCAGATAGGACTCAGTTAAGTGTTTAAGTGTTTTCGTGAGCAGATACTTTAGTAACAAATCCTTCAATCACTGATAGTTGTGCTGTAACAATGTGTGAAAGCTCACATTAATGTAAAAAATAAATCCAAGAACTAAACAAGCTGTACATATTTATATATCTTAATATTCATCGAGCCTGGTGAATCGATTTGTTTTGGAAAATTAATTAAAAACTCACAGACAATTGTCTACAAATATTGTATACAAAGAATATGTTGTGTCAATCTAATTAGAAATTGAATATTAGTTTCTTGTAACAGAAAGAAGTTATGTAATTTTATACTTACTCTACTTTTATAAACTCAAAAACTCTATATACTTTATTCTCTATTGTATTTTTATTTCAGCTAATTTATTTGTATTCTTCTTTTGTCACTGTAATTGAAATATATGAACCATATTTATTTGACGGTATTATTTTTAATAATGTTACACATATATCGGTCATGGAATTCTCCCCTCTGTAGTTCTATACACATTAGTTTGGTAGGGCTATTTTTCTTCAACCCGCCAAGGGAAGTGAACTATACCTTAATTTTTTTTAATTTGAATGTTATATTTTCTAAATCCTTAGTAGCATCTTAAAAATGTGGTGAAAACATATTGATAAAACTAATACCTTACTCAAGTTATAAATAATTTAAATAAATAAATTGAAAACCACAATTTTAAAAATTTTATGTGCTAAAGATTTCTTCTTTCTCACTAAACAGTTTTGTGAAAATTAATGTTGTTAATGAACGTTTTACTTATAGTTTTGTAAGGAATTCATTTGTCAAAATAAATCGTACTATATCCTTTCGAAAATTTGACGTGTTAATACGCCAGATAACATTCGATTATTTATACAATTTAATTTCTTGTTCAACTATTTAGATTTTTCAGTTATTTTGGCTTTTGTCTTAAAATTTGCACTTTATTTTAATTTAGTATTAATTGAAAATCTAACAGTTTCAACTTAAATAAATGGCATTCTTTATGCAAACAATTAACATTTTATTTTAATATTCCTTTTGCTATTAAAAATAACTCATTATACAGTTTAAATTATTCTATTGTTCATGAAGAAACATTCTTCGAAATAGAAAAACAAAAGTGTAAGTGGAAAGATGTAAAGAAGAATTCGATTTCTACATAAAATTGGTTTTAACAATATTATATTTCTCTCTTTATTTGGAGAAGAATTACAAAACATCATCATTTACGTAGATGCTGAAAACCTTATCCCTTAATTAATTTTATCTACTTTCCCATTTCATGTTAATATTTACAAATATAATTTCCTAGTAACATTTGTTATTTCTTTATTTTGCACAAACTATAAGTTAATCTGACGATACCATAACATGCGAAAATACATTGATTTGTCATCAAGTTTGTGAAATATGTGCATATGTTTTATTTTAAATGTTCATATATTCACCAAGTACCAAATGAAGACATTTAATTGAATATTTGAAAACGGAATTACATTCCAGTAATACATAGCTGGCAAGGAAGCGAAAACAGCTGTCTTTTACTGAATTAATTGTAATTATTGGGTCATAAAGGAAGCACAGTAAAAAGTTATTACTTTTTAAAATTAAAAGTATTATTCTTCTTTTAAGTAATAAATATGTTGAGGAATAAATTAAAAAAATTCTTCATTGAAATATTGCTAACTAAAGTGGCTAATTTGGCCCTTCCAGGTGCATAACTCATTAAAGGCCCGTGTGATATATGTTTTTAATATATTGAGAATATAGTGGACAAAAAGTCCAACCTATCGTAAAGTATAACCAAACAAGTATTTTTTTTTTAATTTATGTAAATCAATTTTTATTGTATAAATGACAGCTGTACAAATGTTGAGTTATCTTCAACAGAAAGAGTAGATTAATAAATTTATAAAAGTTCATCGCTAGAATTTACTATAAATGAGGGAGTTATATACTAATGTACAGTTTGCAAGTGGGGAAACATGTTGTATGTGTGTTAGTGAGGCCAAGTTCTTTGCAACTCCCAGCGACTGTTGCATAAAATCTATAACCAAATTCCTTGGAGGGTTGAACTGGCAGCCTGAAGAAACACGCGTAACTTCCAACCGTTGAAATAGCATAGGTAAGTAAACAGGCCTCTTTTTTTAAACCTGCAGAAATTCAGAAAAAGGTACTTTAAAACGTCATTGACTTATTTCATGTGAAATATTTATTAAATCGTGTTCAGAAATAAAAATAGAGCAAAGGATTATTCTTCTTTTAGTCCTTTGTTGAAAAATGACTCATATATAAATAACTTAAATATTTCCAATAAACAAACAAATAAATAAAAAAAGAGAGACAGAGAGAATAGAAGATTTTATTGGACATTTTCAGAAATTTTAATTTTCTAATCTGTAAAATGTTTTCGGGAATATAAAGAGTTTTTCGTTTTGGCGGGTTTGGGAATGAAGCACCCGGAACACCCTCCAGCATGGAGTGGGTCACGCACTCCTGCAGGAATGCCAGGGTCATAGTTCGTTCGCGATGCTACAGTTCTACGCCCAAGGTCCTGCAGATCTTCCTCCCCTCCAGACTCCGGAGTTCTCGCGCCTCTGGACGCCAGTTGTGAAGTGTCGGCTGTGGAGATCGCTGGGTCACAGCTCTTTGCCACCGTAAGTCACGTGTCTTTATTCACTATGCAACAGTTAAATATGTATTTTGAACTATTTACTTCTATAACTATGATAGAATTATTTCTATAATTGATATGGCGCATTAAAAATTTGAATAGTTTATGTTAAATGTCCATTGCATGGTAAATCTCGATATACGTTAGTTTTATTAAAATAATATATATGTTACATATTTTTTTATGTGAGCAAAAAATTTCCAATGGATTTTTCTCATAGTTCCATATTTGAAGAATAACTCCATTACAACTTAGCATCTTCTCTGAATTTGGATATTGCGTAATATTTGCACTACGAGAAATAAATAAATATTGTGAAACAAACAGATTTAGAACTAGGAAACTTTGTTTACTAATAAAATCATACTTTACTTATTTAAAAAAATTACACATGCTAAAACTAATTATGTATACAACATGGGGAAAACTCTTCTCATAGTTCGTTAATTACCAAGTGCGTGAGAATTAGGATTTATACAAAAATAATAAAAAAATATATGTAAATATAATTATAGTTCACATAACTAAATAGTAAATAAATAATATAACTCATTTAGGAATAAGTTATAAACATGTGAATGAAATAGTTTTTATAATAAAAACTTATTATTTGAAAAAAAATAGACGTAATAATTTTTTAACTAATGATATTTCAAACAGCAACCACATACGAACATATCTGTACATAATACTACAAATAACTTTTATGTCAAATAAAAATTTTTATTTTTTCGGTCCTCTGTGTGTATCAGTCCACATAACAAAGTACGTATTGTGGTATTACCCTTCGCACCCGACCATACAAGTAAAGAGGCATTCATCCAACCACCCACGATACACGTACATTGATACTGATCTACCCATATACGTAAGACGCTCTTGTGTTCAAGCACCTCTTATTGCTGTCAATAAAGACAGAGCTTCGATCGTTCAGCCTATATTACCTTTCAGGCAGTCAATAACAAGAGTAAAACACAGCTGTAAAACACGCTTCTGTGTTCAAGTACCAGCTCCCTTATTGCTGTCAATAAAGACAGAGCTTCGATCGTTCAGCCTATATTACCTTTCAGGCAGTCAATCACAAGAGTAAAACACAGCTGTAAAACACGCTTCTGTGTTCAAGTACCATCCCCCTTATTGCTGTCAATACAGAGCTTCAATCGTTCAGCCTATATTACCTTTCAGCCAGTCAATCACAAGAGTAAAACACAGCTGTAAAACACGCTTCTGTGTTCAAGTACCAGCTCCCTTATTGCTGTCAATAAAGACAGAGCTTCGATCGTTCAGCCTATATTACCTTTCAGGCAGTCAATCACAAGAGTAAAACACAGCTGTAAAACACGCTATTGTGTTCAAGTACCAGCTCCCTTATTGCTGTCAATAAAGACAGAGCTTCGATCGTTCAGCCTATATTACCTTTCAGGCAGTCAATCACAAGAGTAAAACACAGCTGTAAAACACGCTATTGTGTTCAAGTACCAGCTCCCTTATTGCTGTCAATAAAGACAGAGCTTCGATCGTTCAGCCTATATTACCTTTCAGGCAGTCAATCACAAGAGTAAAACACAGCTGTAAAACACGCTATTGTGTTCAAGTACCAGCTCCCTTATTGCTGTCAATAAAGACAGAGCTTCGATCGTTCAGCCTATATTACCTTTCAGGCAGTCAATCACAAGAGTAAAACACAGCTGTAAAACACGCTATTGTGTTCAAGTACCAGCTCCCTTATTGCTGTCAATAAAGACAGAGCTTCGATCGTTCAGCCTATATTACCTTTCAGGCAGTCAATCACAAGAGTAAAACACAGCTGTAAAACACGCTTCTGTGTTCAAGTACCATCCCCCTTATTGCTGTCAATACAGAGCTTCAATCGTTCAGCCTATATTACCTTTCAGCCAGTCAATCACAAGAGTTAATACAGCTGTAAAACATGCTTCTGTGTTCAAGTACCAGGTCTCTTATTGCTGTCAATAAAGACAGAGCTTCAATCGTTCAGCCTATATTACCTTTCAGGCAGTCAATCACAAGAGTTAGTTCAGTGAATAATAATAAGTGAATGATAATAATCATATTATAATTTTTTTTTAAACTTGATGTAACATAACATAAAGTTGCTTTAAGTGAGTAGCAACCCGAATATTTTGAGCAATCTAGCAAATTCGATTCACCAGATCATGTTATACATAACGGCCAAATGACCGATATCGGCGTATTATTGGTTACAATATAGACTGTAGTATAATTTATATGAGTAGATAAATACTTTCGATGATAATTTTAATAAAAATTGTCACAAAGAAGGCTAAAACAATTGGTTTTATGTCAAACGGTAGGATAAAATCGATTAATACAAATAACACATATATTTTAAATAAAAAATACATACTTTCAAAATGGATACTGAAAAAAGATTATGGTGTTTGTGTAACGGAGAGAATGTAAATTTATGTTTGTTAGTGCAAATACATTATTTAATAATACAATATAAGAACTCACTTTACCAGAACATTCTATGCAAGACTATACATAAGATACAGTATAACACAGTATATAGTAAAACATTAAGAATAAAATGTTAAGAACGCACTATACACAAACACAATATATAAGAATAAAAGTAGGCTATACAAAAACATAATTTAAAAGAACATAATATACAAGAACACACGATACAAAACACAATGTCCAAGAGGAAACCAAACAAGAATGCAATATACAAGAATCCAATGAACAATACAACTCTATACAATAGCACACTGCACAAGAAGATAATTTACAAGAACACACCGTACAAAAACACAATATTTAAGAATACAAGTATACAATAACACAATTTACAAGAACGCAGTGTACAGTAACACAATACACAGGGACACACGTAATAAGGACACAATATATACAAGAACATACTAACAATAACACAATATACAAGACATAATATACAAGAATGCAATATACAAGAACACTATATACAACAATGTAATCACAAGAACACAATGAACAATAACATACTGTACAAGAACACAATAAACACAACAATTGTACAATAACACACATTACTAGAACACACCATATAAGATAAATATAAATTTAATATAGCTAAACAAACCACAAAAAAATATACCACTGTGCGTGCGTGCGTGTGGGATTGTCGATAGTACCGTACGTGTATGTGTGAGTGGTAGGGTTAATACGATTCTACGTGCATGGGTGGTTGGGTGGGTGGATTGCTTAATATACGTAGTCTATATTCCGCTTAACTTATTATTATGGTGAGTTACAGAACTGCGCCACTGGTGCCAACTATTCCTACATACTATAAAATATTATATCACATATTTTATAATTTGAGGAGTCAACTGAAAAAGTAATTTTTATAACATTACTAATTCAATTAATTTACATATACAAGCTGTCCAAAAAGTCCCACCCCTCCCCTGTGACTTTTGAACAGAATGAAACAAACCAATATCCTTTGGGGAATAGTTATGTAATGACTAATGATGATTTTGCACTATATGAGAACTTAACACATCAACCCAAAATGGGAGGTTGGGTGGCAAGTCCAACATTTCAAATACAAACCCCTACTAAGTGATACCTCATTTTAAAGGTAATGAACACTTAATACAGTGTTCTTCTTTGTATTCTTAAATAAAAGAAGAACAATGCTACAAACTAGAGGTCTCTATCTCAATCCAGTACAAAACTACAGCCTGTCGAAATTTAAACTAAAAATTACATTAAAAAACACACTTTCAGAATAAAAAAAAGTAAGTTTTGAAAAATAAAAAAAATTCAAGCAAATAGATTATTATCAAGTAAATACGAATGTCTTTGGGATAGCGTAGCTCTTATCTTTGGTTCAGAATGAGCCCGAACAGATGAGTCTACAAAATCATTGTTTTATTTAGCGTACATTTTTAATAAAGCTTCGACAGGCTGTAGTTTTGTACTGAATTGAGATAGATCCCCCTAGTTTGTGGCATTGTTCTTATTTTATAGATACCTTCAAAATGAGATATCACTTGATGGGGGTTTGCGTTTGAAATTGTTGACTTACATCCCCCCCCCAACCCCCCATTTTGGGTTGAAGAGTTAAGTTATAATACAGCGCAAAACTCTTCATTAGTCATTTCTTAAGTATCTCCAAAAGGATATTGGTTTGTTTCATTCCGTTAAAAAGTTACAGTGGGGGAGGGGAGACTTTTGGGACACTTTGTAGTTATAAATGCGCTTAAAAGCTGTTGGATTGTGAATATTTGTTGTGTTTCCAAAATAAATGAAGTGATTTATTTTAACTCTTATCTTATTGATTTAAACACAAATTAAAAAGTAGTAGGTATAACGTCAGTTGAATTATTGAATAGTTATTTCTGCGAAAACATTTGTGGACAAAAGAATAAAAAGTAGCACTTTAGAAAATATATAAATCAAATGTAAGCATTATTTGTGTATGCATTAGTGCTTTTTAATGAAGCACACATGCATTCCTTCCTTACAAGGCATGACAAAACTGTATGCATACATATTTACTGTATGCACTTTGTCTGCAGTGGCTTAAAACTGTTCAATTCTCTTCCGGACACTCTAAAAACAGAAACTACCATATTAAAGATGGAAAGGGGAACCAAATTCCTTTTGATTAAATAATGTTAGTACAAAGCTAATACATTTATAAATTAGAATTTAGTTTGCTCTGACCATTTGCTAGGAATAAGTTTGCGATTTTAATTTGATGTAAAAACAATTCTCCTTTTAACTTTTTAATATCATATTACGTATAATACCTGAATATACGTAAAGAGAGTATATAATTTACGCACAAATACTCTTTTTTAAAGTTTTTTAACCAACCTAAGAAACAAAATTTCATCAGTGTATGTATATGAAATGTGTGTTATTTGATTCTTATTATTGTTATTTATTTCATAAGTAATTTGGTTATTTTGAGCTTGTTTTCGACTTTGACAGCAATCAATTAATTAAGATCTTTGATATAATCTTAGCCTAAATTTTTGAAAGTTCGAATGTTATTTTGTATCATGGATACAAGGTACCACAGTTAGCTTAGACTTATGGAGATGAGTGTCACGTGGCCAAATATTGACCTGTTATACAACACTGGCCAAACAACACTGTAAAATCCTCTTTGCTAAAGCTTTCACTGGAGAAGTTGCATAAAGTCGCCGGATTTGGTGACATCTGTTGGTATGTAACATATCTGGTATTGCCGTTGGAAGTGCCATTTAACCAGGTAGTAAAGCCGGCGTGCTTACTCATAAACGTATGGTGCTCTAGGCAATATGACCCCATTGAGAGTAACCGTATGATGATTCTAAACGGTGGCCATACAATATAGGTTCAACATCTATGTCTTCACATTCATTTTACTTACTAATAGAATACCACAACTAATCTTTCAATCCTTCCTGCAGAAGCCCACGGTAAAAGATCTGACGAGACCAGAAAACAAAATCCTGACTATACAGGTATTAAGCCCACCCACTCTCTGATATTCCAGTTGACAGCCCCGACCACTTATATGACACATAAATGAACAGGTACACCATATGTCTCCATTGCTCTCACCACATTAATTACTCTTACTGCACTCTATAATACGGCCCCAACCACTTCTATAATACACAAATGGACAAACACAACGTTTACCTACTGCACTTTATATTAAGGTCCTAACCACTTCTATGACACACAGATGGACAAACTTAAATATTGTCCTAATGTACTCTATAATTCGGTTCCAACCACTTCTATGACACACAGATGGACAAACTTAAATATTGAATTACTGCATTCTATAATACGGCTCTAACCACTTCTATGACACACAAATGGACAAATTTAAATATTGACTTACTGCACTGTATAATACGGTTCCAACCACTTCTCTAACACATAAATGGACAAACTCAACAATAACCTACTGCACTCTATAATACGGCACCAACCACTTATATGACACACATAAGGTAAAACTCAACTATCGACCTATTGTACTATAGAATACGGCCTCAACAACTTCTATGACACACAAATGAACAAACAGAACCATTATTCAATACGTTCCTAACCACTTCTATGACATATAAATGGACAAACTCAACCATTGACCTACTGCACTCTATAATACGGCCCCAACCATTTTTATGACACAGAACCATTGACCTAATGTACGGTACTCTAGAATACGGTCCGAACCGCTTCTCTGACACATAATTTGACAAACTCAACCATTGACCTACTGCACTCTATAATACGGCCCCATCCACTTCTATGACACACAAATGGACAAACTCAACCATTGACCTAATGTACTCTATAATTTGGCCCTAACCACTTTTATGACACACAAATGGACAAACTCAATCATTGACCGTATACACTCTGTAATAAAGCTCCAACCCCTTCTATGACAAATAAGTGAACATTCCCTACCACTAACCCTAATATTTTCTAGTTGATGGCGTTTGCCACTTCTATGACTCACAAAGGGCAGACTCACCCTCTGACACTTATGTATTCTACTTGACGTTCCCAACCACTTCTTTGACGCAGAAATGAACGGCCCATCTAATGACTCTATTTTATTCTGGGTGACGACTCAAACCACTTCTATGACTCAACAAGACAGACTCACTTTCTGACACTTATATATTCTACTGACAAACCCAATAACTTCTTTGACAAACTAACAGACCCATCCAATGACCCTATTTTACTATGGGTAACGACTCTAACCTCTTATGTGACTCACAAAAGACAGACCCACCCTCTGACACTAATGTATTTTACTTGACGTCTCCAACCAATTCTTTGACACAATAATGAACAGGCTCACCCATTGCCCTAAGATACACGGGTCAAAAAATTTTAAAATGACCTTGTAGATCAGTGACTCTTTTGTCATAAATTTTCATTTATGCTGTTCACTAGCTGCTGATGCAGATGATAAAAAGAGCAATGGTTTACTTATGTGATTTCAATAAGTCAGAGAGGTAAGAGCTTGTTGTTTTTTTTTATACTATCTATTTGAGTCACAAGTGTCCATGTTCATTTCGATCACTTTAGTTAACTGTATAGTATTTTTTTACCCTGCACTTATATATTCTCTTAGATTCATTGAATCAACCATTGTTAACTCAATGTAAGTATAAGTAATTTCAATGCATCACACAAAGGTACTACATATCCAACGAGCTGTCTGGACATCACACAAAGTACTACATATCCAACGAGTTGTCTGGACATCACACAAAGTTTTTACTTCATATCCAACGAGCTGTCTGGACATCACACAAAGTACTACATATCCAACAAGCTGTCTGGACATCACACAAAGTTACTACGTATCCAACGAGCTGTCTGGACATCACACAAAGTTAATACATATCCAACAAGCTGTCTGGACATCACACAAAGTACTACATATCCAACAAGCTGTCTGGACATCACACAAAGTACTACATATCCAACAAGCTGTCTGGACATCACACAAAGTACTACATATCCAACAAGCTGTTTGGACATCACACAAAGTACTACATATCCAACAAGCTGTCTGGACATCACACAGAGTACTACATATCCAACAAGCTGTCTGGACATCACACAAAGTACTACATATCCAACAAGCTGTCTGGACATCACACAAAGTTACTACATATCCATCGAGCTCTCTGGACATCTCCAACTTTAAACTCGTAAAGTTTAACGAAACTACCGACACTAACAAAAAACTGGATATTTAATGACGTTTATTAGTGATAAATCTTCTGTACACCTTTGATTAACACGACCCTTGCGTAACTGAATGGTGAAATATGTTTTCGTCAGAACCGATACATCGCGTGACAGTGATTCAATGGGAAATCGTGCTCACTAGGGAAAAGCATAGTGATTTCAGTTTTTAATTTAGATAGCTTTTGACACCAAACACATGTACATTAAATGTACCCAGAAAAATAATAACAATCGCTTTCCAGTAATTGGCGATTACTGTTAGTAATTAAAAAATATTAAAATATCATTTTAAAGTCCCGTAGTCTTCCATTATTGATACTCTACTAGCGGCTACTGAACCGTGTGTTCAATAATACAAGTATACAAGTCGAGTATCATTACTTACTCTAGCTATAAATATTTTTTAAATTTATAAAATGTAAACCACAAATACTACGGTTATATTCAGGGTGTTTGGGAACTCTTTAGTCAAACTCGGGGATTTATTTTTGGACATGAAAACAAACAATTTTAATATAACCGTATGATCTATTTCACTTTGTTAACCAACCTCCCGTATATTTATGAATTTTATTAAAACACATAATAACTCATATACTATAAATGTCACAGATTTAAAATAGTGCATATTTAGTAAGGATGCAATGATCGTGCAAAGTGGTAAACATGTAATGATTTTCGATTTTTTTCTTCGACCGTTTGGAAATAGCTTACGTTTTAAAAATTAAAAATTGACAAAGAAAACTTTCAATTCTCCTATCCGAAGCTATTTTCAAATGGCTGAACATAAAATACCGAAAATCATTGTATGTTTAGGTGCTATCAGCCTCACTAAGTATACAACATTTGAAATCTGTGGCATTTATGTTTCCTCAGTTATTATTTTCTTTATAAAAATCACAAACATACGGACGGATGGTTACCGAGACAGGATAGACAATACTGTTATGTGACAATTTTGTTTGCCTTCATGTCCAGAACTAAATCCCCAAGTTTGGCTAAAGAGTTTTCAAACACCCTGTATAAGAAATATCAAAACACTAACTTTAAAGACCTAAGAAAACTCAGGTTAACATGTAATTTATGTTTTCAACCCCATCTCTTAGGTAGAGACAGGATCGTACTTATTCCTAATAAGCTATTATAATATAGCTACTATGGTAGACTGTAGAAAAAATTATAAAATCTCATTACATTTTTTATTACTAAAGTGAACAATAGCAGCATTTGTGTTGTAATATAGGACTTGGGAAACTGTTACAGTAGGTCGTTCACGTACTCACGTATGAAATATTAGCTACTTTTAATTACATAAAAAAAAAACGCATTCAGCAAGCGTATATTATAAGATTTTTATTATTTTATCTATTATTAAAACGCCGATCGTCAAGATATGGGCGAATATGGATTTAGAATGAATGATAAACTAATGAATGGATGAACGAATGTAGTCATTGTTACAAATGAATGCTAACAGTTCCTTAGAAAGTGTCAATAATTTATATCCCAATGACAAATAAAGACCAAGACTACCATTCAACGAGACAGGCCTGATACTCATTTTTCCCCTATACTCAACATCCGGCACCTGACTATCAGCCAACATGAACACTCCAGACTTCTCTAGTAACGTCCACGTCGATGACAATTATTGAGGAGACGTCAGTACTATTAGTCGTGAAAATAAAAAAATAAAACTATTTTACCCATGGCATGGATTGCTGTATTCGTTTTAATAATTATGTAATAAATATTGATTATTTTTATGTTTTATTATTAAGTCATACTTCTACTAATTGAAAACCATTACTATTAACTATCGTAATATTAACTTTAAAATTTAGCTATAGTTAAACATTTCTAACGTTTGGGTAATACTATGAATCAATGTAACAAACTCTAATTGTTTTGTTTACTTTTTTAATTTACATGTTTAACGTTTAAATTTTATGTTCTGTTGGGAAGAAAGGTATATTGAGGAACATCATTCATTACTAAATTACCAAATTAGTCAATTGTTTGAAAAAGTAAAGATTATTTTTCTAATTTTACATAGCAAAAATTGTTGTCCTTTTCGTAGTAATGTACCAGCTGAAACTGTGTCGTACTAATCCTATTTCGTAAGCTTAAGCGGCTGGAGTCATTATTAACAACTAGTTCTTCCGGTGTCAACCGCGTCAAAGGACTATTTACAAAGTCTCAGCCTAACCACTGAGGATGCCACATCGTAGCATGGGCGAAACGTCTGGAACTGTACATATTGTAAATAGTCCTTTGACGCGTTTGACACCGGAAGAACTAGTTGTGTCGTACTAATTCCCACTCACGTATTCAGCAGTGAATTGCTTCTTTCTCTTTCTTCTATGTTCCGGGTAGTGTTGAACCATTGACACACTCCCCTATAGTTCGTTGTCCTTGGAGACGGGCAACCGCCAGGACATCGGACCTTGGGTGTCACACATAACCATATGGACCATGCCTTTCACTGACCTTGTGGAATAATTGGCAGAGGAATTCGTAGAGTGTGGCCTCAGGTGTTGTATTGTAATTCCTCCTGGTATATTGTAGTATACATTTATGTCTGCCCTGACTGTTCCTCGTGTTATATTCGCCATTCTGTATTTACTAGTTATATTACATATTATTTTGTAAGTTATAGACGCCACTAGTGGCACACTGCTGTAACCCAGCTGCCTGGTGACATAGTATGTGCATGCGTAGTGAGTATACATTTAGTACAACATTTACGTTGAAATTGAATATATAATGGCTCTTATTAAACTATCGTACAGCTTTACTATCGTAAACTGTACTAAATACTATTAGACGTATTTTCCCGTGTAAGAAAACGATACGCAATTGAATCAATTCTTACTTGTTCTTTCTGTTTTTCTCATATGATATCACTAATTCTCTATCTATCTTTTTACGCACTTCCGACCGTTTTAATTTTAATTATTTACTTCTTTGATCTGATATTGAATCCTATTCATCACTTTTGTTTTTCATTCTATTCATAATTTAAGAATTTGTTATATTTAATACTTTTAATTTGTATCTTTGCATTGGTTTACGTTGGTTTTTTTTAGTGTTATTAGGAATTCTGTTATATTTAATGTGAGGATGTTTTTTGATTATCCTATAATATGTCCGTAGATTTTCATTCTCCTTATTTACTTGTCCAGTTCTAATTTTATGTTTTTCTCAAAGATCTTGTTTGATTTTATTCTGTATCTGTCTCCTGTTTTTCGTGGTCTGAGAATATTCCTAATAAGTTTTCTTCTCTTTGGTGTTTAATAGGGCCTATAGTGAGATAAATGACTTGGTAGATAGTTCTCGCGTTTTTTAGTGAAAGTGTTACCCTTGCATATAGTATTGAGGTATGGCAGCATTTGTCATGTTATTATGTGGTATATTTGTGCTTCGTGATATTCTTTTTTATTGCATATAATGTAGTATCACACCAAATGCCTTCTTTGCCTTATACAGTCTGTATATTTATGACAAGGTATTATATAAAGTCATTAACTCCACTAATTTTTTTATGTATTGCATATTTTGATATTTTCCGTTAATTCACTACCACTAATTTTGTTTTTTGTTTCCGTTAAATCACTACCACTTGATAAATATTCGATTGCTCTAAAAAATCTTTCCAAATCATTTTTACGTCCACTGTGGTATTCATTATCCTCTAGGAATCCGATATCGCTGGCCTAGTCTTATCGATTTCTCAGATCTTACACACGGAGAGCACATTGGGTGTTAAGTCATTCATTGGATTTACCAGTTTGTGATCAACTTTAGTAGCCACCTAACTTAACCTAACCTAACCTAAACTAATCATAATTGTGATAAAAAGGTAGTGGTAGTGAAGTAACGAAAAAAGTAAAGGTAGTGAGTTAATGGAGAAAGTCCAAATAGTTTTTTGTCCACGTGCTATTTTTTTGTTCGTGAGTTATACCTAACAAGCACATATAACACATCATTTAAAACCAGGTGGGGCTAGGCTCCAAAGTTTTTAACATTTAATTAAAAATACATTTTGTCATTCTCTAAATATAGAGATAAGGATAAGTATTATTTAATTTTTTAACTATTTCACCAGCGATGTTGTGACATTTGGAAGTTTAACTTTATGTTCACAATCCAGTTCCTAGGCTTGAGCGACTTTGTTATATTTTACGGTAAATGCCATGAAAAGGTGGTATTTACACTATTTAACAAGTATTGAGTTTATTCGGGCTAGTAAAAATGTGACGGGCCAACGTTATAGACCTGAACAGAAAAAATACGACACATAATAAATATTCCTTGAAAGAAAAAAATTGAGTAAATTATCATGTAAATAGAGTATCTCTGGCAGAAATCTCATCAGAATTGCTTAGACCTTAGACAACCCTATTTAGAGGGTTGTACGTAAATACTAGTCTACTGGTTCAAATGTCCAAACAACTCTTTTTAATTTTTACTCATTACACCCCTACGTGAATGGGTGGCCTTGACATACCTAGATGAGGATCTAAACGAGAGATGTTTTTTAAAATAAATATTAGCTACAAACTTAAAAATGTATTATTTTAAAGTTAAAGATTCAGATTAAACAAAGAAAATTTTTTAGTTTAGCAAGTAAGCAATAAGAAATGTTATAATTTATAAAATAATATCTCTCAGTTATTAGTCACATTTCATTATAAGTTTACTCATCTTTTAATTAGGTAAAGTAAAAATAGTATATTTCATAACAAGAGTGGAAAGTGGGGTTTTGCATATTCGAGACCATATGTTTGAAGTGCGAGGCTTGTCGAGCACTTCAAATGGTCGAGAACATAAAAAACACTTTCACTCGAGTTTTGAACGATACTTTTCACTACACTACGGAATAAAAACTCATTTTTGGAATGTTAACTGTTTATTAAATTAGAAAAATGTTTTAAAAACAGGTGTTGTTGACTGTGGATAATTTTCGTTTGTAAACAATGTTACTTTCGGTAGTAAACAATAGACAGCTTTTGAAAATATGATGTTTCGCAGGTTGTAAACACATAACGAAAACAGCTGAACTCATAGTAGTGTAATGAAAAAAATATTGTGTATGATATGTAATATTCTTTTCACTACACTACTATGAGTTCAGCTGTTTTCGTTATGTGTTTACAACCTGCGAAACATCATATTTTCAACAGCTGTCTATTGTTTACTACCGAAAGTAACATTGTTTACAACCGAAAATTATCCACAGTCAACAACACCTGTTTTTAAAACATGTTTCTAATTTAATAAACAGTTAACATTCCAAAAATGGGTTTTTATTCCGTAGTGTAGTGAAAAGTATCGTTCAAAACTCGAGTGAAAGTGTTTTTAATGTTCTTGACCATTTGAAGTGCTCGACAATTCTCGCACTTCAAACATATGGTCTCGAACATGCAAAACCCCACTTTCCACTCTTGTTATGAAATATACTATTGAGTGACAATTTGAATAATATTTAGTTGCTGAGCGGAATCAAAAGAAATCTGAAAAAAATATATCTTTGATATGCAATTAACAATCCTTAAACTTCTTTGAAGATTATTTACGATTCAGTATTCTCAACAAGAGTTACTGCACAATTTTGTATCACTCGTTACACCTGACTCGGCCACTGATGTTGCACCAAGAAATTGATCGCAGTCCAGAGAGGAATCTAAAACACATTTTCTCGACCCTCGAGTTACATAACGATCCGGCCTGAATCATACGAGCCATCGTATGTCCATCGAGTCCTCTTGATCCCTCGTTATCCTCTTGTAGAGCATTTACCCCATCGTTGAGTGTAATCTTGTGTAAGGGAGAGTATCATGTCCACACAAGCTGATGACTTTAAGTGAAGAGAGGTGCTTCAAAATGTCAGAGCACCTGCACGTTGCGTCTTGTCGGACCGCAGAAAGCTGTTCCATTGTTTGGTATTATTTCCGTATGGTGAAGTCAACCTTTTGAAGGGCTTTGAAGAGGTCAGGGGAACAGAAAGCTCAGACATTTTGCGCAAAACTGGTTTATGCTTTTTTTTTACCTAAGAGACTTTTATATCTGCCCATACATTTTAGAAAAGCAAGGAAGCTCAGATTGTCGAAAATACTTAATGAAAATAAAAATATGCAGTTCAGCTACTCTAAGGAGGAACGGTTTAAGCCATTAATCTTGTTTTATTTCCATATATTGTTCTTGATAATTGATTTTTGATCCATAAGTAGGCCTATAGTTTTTAACTGTCTATAATTTGTAATCATTATCAAAGCGGCCATTTTAAATATTATGCTTTGTCAATAGATATATAAAGGATATTAAACTAGTTTTTATAAGGGTTATTTCCCAACACAGTAAAAAAGTTAACAAAAAAAATCGAAGTAATATCGAAATTATTTTAATATAACCAGAAGACTAGGAATATTTGAAGATTTTATTGAGGATAGTGAGGGGTGCATATTTAATATTTTATGGCAGTAGGCATAGTGAACAATTTATGTAGACAAATAAATCAGAACTATATGATAATAATGTAAGTTGTAAATGAAAAAAAAAGCAATGTAAATAATGATTGTAAAATATAGCTTGGTTGTTTCAATCTTGTAATTTTAGCTGCTATGGTATGATTAACTTTATTTTAAATTTAAATTTTTTAAGATCAAATGATACTCAAATTCTCATTTTGGTTGGTTAATGGCAGTCATTATTATAAAAAGCAAAAATATATTTTTCCTTCTGGAATTACTTTTAATATGACCCAGGATAAACAAATTGTTGCTTTTCGAAAAATCTATCATTTTTCATTAAACGAACGTATTTTTAAAATAAAAGTTGTATTCAACGATTTTATGAATGTCGACAGCAGAATTGATAAATCTATGAACATTTGAAATTTAAAATTCAAAGTGTTTGAATTTGTTTAGCACTGACTGGATCATAGTTATTCGGTAATAGCTGTAGTTGGGTAAAGCCCAACTTCATAAGTTGAAGGTTCTCAGTTCGATAAGATAACTAACAAATAAGATTAAAATAAGATTAGTAACAAATTTTAAGGGGTCACCTGATAACCAATGACTGCTAATTAGAGACTTTCTTAAAGTTGTTCACCCGGGCAAACCGTTTTTCACTCCAAGGAATTGAGTTCTAGATTTCAAGCAACTATTGCCAGGAGTAGCAAAGAGTCTGCCTCACTAACACACATACAACGTGTTTACGCCCCCTTCTCTCCCCCACCTCTGCTCCACCCACAAATTGTACAAAAGTACCTAACTCCCTAATTTACAGTAAACTAACAATACAGTTTTTATATTTTATTAATTTACTATTTAAGCCAATGATAATCTACAAATTCCAACTTGAAGTTTGTATGGATGACATCTACAGCAAAATAATTGGTTACACTTTAAAATATGTATATATTTAATTTTTACTTTGAACTAGGCTGGTTAGTACCTTTTTCCAAAATATTCTCAAAATTTAAATAAAATATAGCGCATGATTTCTTAATGATATTGATAATGATATGTACATAAAACGGCCAAATTAGCTAATTTAGGTTGCGATATCTCCACTAAGAATTTTTAAAAACATATTTCCCTGAACTCATTTATTACTTTTAAGAAAACTAAAACTTTTAATGAAAATTTACAAATTGTTTTGATTGAACACCGTTAGTTAATAGTCGACCTTCATTTTTAATAAGGCTTCTTTTGCTCACACACTCTCATTACACTTATTCGAAATAACCATTTAACCATAATACTACGACTGGTGCACAACAAAAGTGTACAATTATTGATGGCGCAATATGTAACTTGGGAAACGATTGAAAATCAAATCCATCATTTGATCCATCAAAATCATCAAATGAGTCATCTAAATACTTCGTCAAGATGAATTGTGCAACACATCAAGTTAAGTTTCATGTTATTCTCTTTCATCATTTAAATGATAAAAGTAGTCATTAGTTATGATTGATAATTTCCTCAAACTACTGTTGACTAATTTGGTACTGTATTGCTTATTTGAACTGAACAAATTCAATGCTTTTACGACCTTGGATAAAGATTGTCCTGTTTTCAAATAATGGCTACTTAGTTTCACGATTCCTTGACATTTTTATTCATTACTCAGGCGGACATCGTAGAGATATGGACGAATATGAGGGACTGATGAGTGTAGATGAATGAGTGAAGATATTGACACATACTAAGGTCGACTTTTACTTAGCAAGATCTATTTATAAATATATATAAAGCCAGGACAACTAGGCTATATACAGCTTTACGTGAAATCCTAACCACGTAGTATTTGTGTGATTTTAAACTAATTTACAAGCTTAATAATCCGTTCTATTACGCATAAAATATCCAGACCCTGTCTATTACCCAACATCGCCACCCCAGACGTCTTTAGTACTGTCGAAAACAATGGTGACCTTTGAGTGGACGCAATGTTGGAATTAATAGTATAAAACCTATCGTCTATAATCTTCATAGGTATTATTCCCAAGCAGCTGGGATACAGCACTGTGCCACCAGTGCTGATATTCTTCAAATGTATTGTCCCAAAGTAGCTGGGTTACAGCACTACGCAACTAGTGTCGCTAATATCCACAGGTATTGTGCCCAAGTAGCTTGGGTATCAGCACTGCACCACCAGCGCTGATAATTTCTACAGGCATAGTGCCCAAGTAGCCGGGTTACAGCACTGTGCCACCAGTTCTGATTATCTCCACAGGTATTGTTCCCAAATAGCTGGGTTACAGCACTACGCCACTAGTGTCGGTAATATCCACAGGTATTGTGCCCAAGTAGCTGGGTAACAGCACTACACCACCAGCGCTGATAATTTCTACATGCATAGTGCCCAAATAGCCGGGTTACAGCACTGTGCCACCAGTTCCGATAATCTCCACAAGTATTGTGCCCAAATAGCTGGGCTACAGCACTGCACCATGAGTGCGGATAATCTTCACAGATATTGTCCCCAAGTAGCTAGGTTACAGCACTGCGGCACTAGTGTCGATAATCTTCACAGGTATTGTCCCCAAGTAGCTGGGTTACAGCACTACACCACTAGTGTTGGTAATATTCACATGTATTGTGCCCAAGTAGCTGGGTTACAGCACTGTAACACTAGTGTTGAAAATCTCCACAGTTATTGTCCCAAAATAGCTGGGTTACAGCACTGCACCACTAGTGCCGATAATCTCCACAGGTTATATCCCCAAGTAGCTGGGTTACGGCACTGTTTCAACAGTCCCGATAATCTCAACAGGTATTTTCCCCAAAAAGCTGGGTTACAGCACTACGCCAACAGTGCAAATAATCTTCAAATGTATTGTCCCCAAGTAGCTGGGTTACAGCACTACGCCACTAGTGTCGGTAATATCCACAGGTATTGTGCCCAAGTAGCTAGGTTACAGCACTGTACCACTAGTGTTGAAAAGCTCCACAGTTATTGTCCCAAAATAGCTGGGTTACAGCACTGCACCATCAGTGCCAATAATCTCCACAGGTTATATCCCAAGTAGCAGGGTTACGGCACTGTGCCAACAGTCCCAATAATCTCAACAGGTATTTTCCCCAAATAGCTGGGTTACAGCACTGCGGCACTAGTGTCGATAATCTTCACAGGTATTGTCCCCAAGTAGCTGGGTTACAGCACTTCGCCCCTGGAGTCGACAATCTCAACAGGTATTTTCCACAAGTAGCTGGGTTACATTTCTCCACTACCAGTGCCGATAGTTTCAACAGGTACTGTCCCCAAGTAGCTGGGTTACAGCACTACACCACCAGTGCAGATAATCTCCAAAGGTATTGTCCCCAAGTAGCTGGGTTACAGCACTTCGCCAACAGTGCAAATAATCTTCAAATGTATTGTCCCCAAGTAGCTGGGTTACAGCACTTCGCCAACAGTGCAAATTATCTTCAAATGTATTGTCCCTAAGTAGCTGGGTTACAGCACTACGCCACTAGTGTCGGTAATATCCACAGGTATTGTTTCTAAGAAGCTGGATTACATCCCTACATCAGTAGTGCAATTAAAATATATTACTTGAATTAAATTTTATATATACTATTTTCTCTCACTTAGTCATTATGTTAAACAAACACTCTAAACAAACACTCTAAACTATTACATTTTATTGTTTATTTGCCAAGTCATGGCTATTCTGTCTTATTTCACACACGTCCGTGTATTTCCCCACTGTTATTTGATGCTGTCTGTGATGTAACATTTACTTCCATATTAGTCACCAATGACGGTGTGAATTAATAAAAAATAAATAAAAAAAAATCACTTTATATTACAGCTGTTTGACACCTTTAGAAAATCGGAAGCATTATTATTTGCTATAATTTAAATATTTATGATTTTGGCGCTTATAGTGTGAGGTTTTACTTATTTTTAATTTATTTTTGGATCTATTCGATCTAAGGATAGTAAACGAGGTTTATGGTAATCAATCATCATAATATAGGTAATAATAAGATACATATTAGCCATGACACCCTAATAAGCATACAAGTATATTAATGGTATTTGTTTAGTTGCTGGATAAACATGAGAATATAGACAACAACAACAATAACAATAACAACAACAATAACGAGTGTAAGAATGAAAAACAATCATTATAAAATTAAAATAAATACATATGTGTTTCAAACTCTTAAACGCCAGGGGAATCTATTTAATGTAAATTATTTAATATCAGAACCAAGATATATTTAAAAAAATAATAACATAATAAATAAGTACAATAATGACAGTGATAAAAATCGTTTTATAGACTTTAAGTGTTTATGATCCAAGTTTTGAATATTTTAGGTCAAGTAAGACAAATGTTTTGCTGATTTCAGATGCTGGAATATAAAGGAATGTTTGGGTACCTTCTAGCTGGCACCATTCTCTATGGGATACCATTCGTCCACTCAGCTTCCAAGGTAGGAGTTGAAATACATTCATTGACACTTAACTCAGTACATGAGTGTCGGGATTGAAGTCCGTTTTAAATTAAAAGTGTAAGTTAGACTATAACTCTGGAATAACATTTGAGGGTATAAAGTTGGGGCATACAATCTCTTTTGCCCATTACCTTGATTGGAGGGTTCTGAAGTTATCACAAGATAAGGTCAACAACATCGAGCGTTTGAAAATACAACGTTTAATAATAATAAGTATAGGCCTTTATTAAAATATGCTTAAATAGTGTTAATTTAGGGCTTTTATAATGATTGCTGACCTTGAAAGAAAGGCCTCAAGATACTGGCGTCAAGCAACATCAATTGTGGCTGTTACTTGGATGGGTGATGAGCAATCCCGTCCTTGCACGCAGCCCACCTGTAAAGTCACTGGTGGTAGTTCGAAAGCCACCCTTAAGTTGTTGGTTACGAGATTAAATAGGGCTTCTTATCCCTAATTTCGCCTGGTAAAATAAGACATACTTTAACTTTTACAATCAGGGAGGACTGGGATAAAATTACATTTTTGCCTGGCTTTCCAACTCTTTTAATTGCTCCGGAATACAAGAAACGTTATCTTGTAACAACTCAAATTATTGCTGTACTCTGGTTATAAATACCCACTTTATAACACGTCATAAAGCTATTTTAAATATATTTTTAGTGTGAACTAAAACAAGTTATAACAGTGGCATTATATATTTTGATTTTTCAGTTGTGTCTATGATTTTCAACACTATAGAGAACTTAATTTTTCACTATTATTTTTAAATAAAATATATAAACACAACCACACCTTGTTTTTATTTTTGTAATTTATTATCTATCACGGCTAAATCTTTGTTATTTTGGTAACCAGTGTTATTTAATATACTGATTTTATAGACGTCTTCATTTATATTATTTAATATTTTTATGATTCTTGTGAAAAAGGAAGATCGTTAACAATTCTTATATTTGGCGATCTAGGACCTTCATAACATGAAAAAAGAATAGTAAAATAGGTATAAGATGGTAAATGGCAAATGAAATACTAAGTCGAAGTGAATATAATATTACCAATAACCATTTAGGCTATAATAAAACATACAATAGGTAAAATTGGAACAGATAGTAGCACAACCACCTCATATACAGGCGTCTCAACTAAACTAGAAAAAATAAATAAATAAATAAATAAAATAAAGCCAATTTATTGGAGATTGAAGAGAGTGAACAATTTTTTAACAAAAATGTGTTAAAAGTTACTACTTTAGTTCATATTTTATATTTTTTAAATGCTTTTTATCAGTAGCTATCATACGATCCAAATATCTTGGATTTTTTTGAACTGAAGATTTGGTCTGTTAACTTTAAGTATGAAGATACCATTAGTTTTCTCTTAAGTTAGAGTCCTTCTTGATTGTTGTTTAAACTTCAACCCAAGCAGTGGCCGTAGCTGAGGGGCTAAGGTGGTGGCTTGCCACACACTTGGTCGGGGTTCGATTCCAGAGTGCCGCTCCCCTGGTTCGGAGCTAACGTTAAGCCGGTGGTCCTAGGAGCTTGTTTAAGCAGGGAACTGTATCTTTTATTTTGCATGACATATTTTTTCCAACAAAAGACATGAAGTTCGTGAATACGCCATGCCACAACAGACACCAACACTACTTCGGCTATTGACACGTCATGGCCTTTACATAACATTATGTACAATCACTGCCGAAGTTTCGGACACATTGCAGTTGGCCATCTTTAGGTAAAATGAGAACGAGAGTGGGTCTCCACTCAGTTGAGTATGCATGTGGCCGAGATGTTGACGGCAATTGTACTTGCTGTAGTGTACAGAATGAGAACAGCCATGATGTGGTTCATATCCGAAGGGAACTCTAAATACTATGATTTTTAAATGAGTAAACGAAATTGTCTGTGTTGTTTGAAAGTCTGTCATTGTTTGAATTTGTACGGAATCTGTAACGTGCCTAGGGTTTTTGAACGATCGTTTGATTTCGTATGTTCTACGTATTCTTGTAATTTTCTTCGATGATCCTAACATGTAAAGAAGTGACAAAAAAATTCAGTTAATATTGAGTATTCCTTTTATTTAATTAGTTATTTATTTCATAGTCATATATTTATTCTATCATTGGTAGTTAATCTAATACCAATGTTCTTAATGCAGTAGTCAAACAACAATGTCTTAGAGACATACTTCGAAATTTAGTTATTAATTCACAAAAATACAATTGAACATGAGTTAACATTTCTCATTGTTGATGGAGAGATTGTATTTTAAAGGCGTGTTAAAAAATAAGAGCAAACCTGACTAGTTTGTAAAAAGCATGTGACTCGCAATTCCAAAAGGACCCTACTGAGTTCATACAACTCCCTCATCTTGGTAGGGCAATTTAGACGAATTTAATATAACCGTTTATATCATAAAACATTTCAGACCTTGGTAAAGATGTTAACACAGCTACTTATGGCATAAAATTGACAAGGTGACACGTTTTTCTCCTACAAACACATGACCGCACATTTGTCATTGACCTTAAAATCACTCTGTATAAAATGACTCACCTGTTGCTTTCTAGTTTGTCATAATTTGACATTGACTTAAATTTTAACTTTTATTACAAAATACTCGTATGTAAATATATTTTTACATCCTAATACCACAATAATATTATAAGGAATGGAACAAATTATCTTGTTTCCAACTGGAATCTGAAGAAGGATATTTTTGCTTCCGAATTCTGTAAGCAAATATTCATGGAACAGTTACTAAGCCTCATGACAGGACAGTAAACCGAGATCAAGTGGTCATTATATTTTTATATCACCTCACATTAAACCAGTGGGGTGGATAAGCACAACATAATTAGAAAAAATTTCACATCTGGCAACCAATGCGCCCTATTGAACTGAGATAGTAGATGATTGGACGAGTCGAAAAATCCCAGGAATTAGATTTTTCTGGCCATCTATCGGTTTCTATGACGTCATCAATATGGCTGCCAAAGGCTTGGGACATGCTTGTACATTTCCCTGCATAACTTTAGTTTATAATTTTATATTTACTTATGTTACTAGTGATTATTATACTAAAGAAAACACGCTTTCAAACGGCATACATGACATTAATGTTTACTTTAACTATACCAGAAATATTTTTTGGTTTATTTAAACAATTGTTTTTATTTAGATTTTTTCGATACATTTTCCTAAATACCGTGAAATCTGTTATCTTTAGGTGAAAAAATGTCTTTTACATTTTTGTTTGCAGGCTAAATTACCTTTCGAATGCTATACATAACTTGTACCTCATTACAAGTAGCTGGTGAATATATACCAAAACAAAGTAGCCTTGCATAGTAAAGTCAATATATAAACGATATAATGAATATTGCTTTTGGAAAACAATATAGTGAATTTATGAATCTTGAAATATCAAGTCTAATTATTGTAATTTTTCTTATTTATATATAAATGTTGACTTTCAAAGTATTATGCCAGTTTTATTTTCATTTAAAAAAGAACACTAAAGGCATGTTAATAAGATAAGTTTTACCTGTCCAATACAATAATTGGAAGGAACATAATTTACAGTACAATAATATTTTAATTTATTATAATAGTTCAATATTCTAAACATTGCCAAATATATATTGTTAAATATTGTATCCCTTCCGTCGGAACCTTGAGCCAGAATTTATGAGATGAATATAAATAAATTTGATTCATATATATAAAAAAAAATAATAATAATAACAACAATCTTCCATAATACTTATTACAAAAGTAACAATACAGATGAAAAACAAGTGCACGACGTAAAAATACGAAGAGAGGCAAACACAAACTCAGACAATTACATCACAAGAATCAAAATCAAACTCACACCCAAGAGAATACACCAGAAGAAAACACACAAACAAACATTTGAAAAAAAAACAAAAAAAATCAGGCTTTACATGAGAATGGGAGGAAAAACAAGAAAAAAACTAGGGAGCGATCGAAAGGAAAATCACTGAGCAAGCCAAAGAAATAATGCCACTACATCTGAATCTTCAGTTCTTATTGTGTACCACGATGTCCACCTTCTGCTGCAAGCTTAACATGCAGAAGAAGGTATCCATCTGCTTCTTCAACTGAGGCAGGAGAAATGCTCGATACATCTGTAGTTGTTGATATGATACCTTGTTCATCTTAAGTACAGAAAATATATTTTCCTGGAACTCATCTCCTTTTTTAGCAAGCAACTGGAACAATTGTGTCTTGTTTTCGTTGAAACAGAAATTGCTTAAACTTTATTGGAGTTGCAGTCGAATCCAAGACTTTAATAGTTTGCCATTACCTCTTGTTTCTCATCTGCCTGCAAACTTTTACTGGTATATCTATCAAACACAATATCTCGTTGAGAAATGTTCTTCAGTTATTGTAAGGAATATGGTTTGAAAAGTTGTTCATAGTATCCAGAAAATGTTGTAGAGACGCTTGGATTAAGCATGTGTAGGCCTACTACGTCTTCAACATCAAATAGTTTACCTGTTACATTTGGTTAGCTATGGGTAAAAGTGATGTCATGTTTTGTTTAAATGCACTCAACTATATCTGACTTGTTGAATGGTGTTCGTAGTTTTCCATTATCTGATATGTAGAACAAGTTGGAATATTTACGCAAATTAAAAATCTTAGACCTTTGTTTATATTTTTCCTTCTTATGGATTTTAATTTGTAAATATTTATTCAAGGAATAATCTCATAAATTGAATTTTGTACTTGATCGACATGGGACCCAACATGTTCATCATACTGTTTTTCGTCTAAATGAAATTTTTCTTTAACACGATTGACAGCTTAGATTTTTTTGAATTAGTTTGGAGCTTCCTATTGACACCAAATTTGGTGTCTGCAAACGAATTTCCTTTTAAGAATACATTAATCATTTCTTTGATATGAGCTAAGAACCTATTCTCGAATGCGTCTTTCTATCTTCATAATGATTTACTGCTACGTTTTGTTCATCATTTAAATTTAATTTCTCTTCTAATTCTTCAATAATTAATGAAATTATTTTCGGGTCTGCTACCATCCATAAGCATAGCATTTTTACTATCAAATATTCCAAATAGCTCGATCTTCACTCTTTATACATTTTTTATTGTATTCATGAAGGTGATAGTTGGATAATGCAGAAAATGGCTTAGGAGTCTTGCTGCCTGTAAAGTTCCTTAGAAAAAATTCAGAATGTTTCTGGAAGGTCCTTTAGAGTGCCTAAGAATATTGTCAATCAACGGGAATAGTGTATCGCGTCGAAAGCAATGAATATAACTGAGCCAAAGTGTCGATGTGCATTGCAAAGTTAGATGTACGAATACGTACCAGTTGCACAATAAATTATTCTATGAATTCTCCTCTTTATTTACAGCATCATGAAGAATCCATTTTAGATAAATTAAAAAAGAACATGATATCACGTTTTACACCCGTTATGTCAATGATATTCTGGTTTTATTTAACGAGAAATCACGTAATGACTTAGATAATATGTTAAATATACTTAATTGTTACCACCAGAAGCTTAGTTTTACCAGTGAACTTGAATCTTTGAATGAACTCAAACTCAAAATTCCTTTATTTTAACAATTACAAAATTGCATAATAAAGTCATACTATTACTAACGTAAACTAAAACATATCCGAAGGTTGAAAACTAATAATATATAGGTGGCAACATTCTATAACTATTTACAATATTTACACTGATACAAAGTTCATATACTCCCTCACGCTGTAATGGCAACATTCTCTTGGTCATTCTGCCAAACTTCATCGCATCACTTTCCGCTTTGACAGCATCAGGCAGTAAGTTGTAGAGCCTAATTGCATTGCTCCTTAAATGGCTTTCAAAAATACTTGTTTTATGGCGAGGAATGGGAAGGTTTTGTCGGTTACGGAGGTCATACCAGTTAGAAGAAACACCAAAAAGTTCGGGAATTTTTCTGACAAACGTAACGCAATGAAGAATATAAATAGATGAAAAAGTTAATATATTGTAATTTTTTAACATTGGTTTACAAGACTGTCTGAAAGGTAGTTTAAAACCGGCTCTGATTGCTTTCTTTTGGAGTTTAAATAAGAATTGGGTTTTAGTTGTTTCGTGACCCCAAATAACAACCGCATATGACAATAGAGGATAAATAAGTCCGTAGTAAGCCGTGAGGAGAGTATTTTCATCAACAAAAGTTGAGTGTCCTTAACAAGAAAATTTAAGAGCTAATACGCTTGCATACAGAGTCAACTTGGTATCCAAATTTCAACTTATTATCTATATAAACTCCCAAAAACTTAATTACCTCGCTTGGTTCAACTTGCTCATAGTCAATAAAAAAAGAAAGAGATTCAGAATATCTTCTGTCACTTATCTGAAAATCTAAAATCTGTGTCTTTGTATTGTTCAGATGCAGATTATTCTTTTCAAACCACTGGAGAAGAGCGCTTGATTCTTCATACACCCTAACCTCCAAATCAGACCTATGTATTGCCGTCACTGAAAGTGGCCCTGTATATGCTGAGAGACAGTTTTTAAATTAAACTTTTTGAACCTAAAAATAATTCGTGATCATAACAAACTTTTATATAGAATTTTCAGGAAACCTACTCAAACCAATCGTACAATAAATAACAGTTCTGTCCATCCCCCGTCTCACAAAACAGCTAGCTTCAGAAGTATGTTATATAGGGCGTATTCAATACCATTAAGTGTTGCAGATAGAAAACAGGTAATAAAATCAATATCTATTGCAAACGGATACAAGGCATCAATCTTTCATGAAAATTGGAGGTAGAATAAAAAAGAAAATAGAAATAAAATTCGAGGCGATAAACGAACAACACTTAAAACAGAAAAATCTGATAAAGAATAAAAGAAGTATGTAACCCTCCAATACAATGGACCGTTTACACAAAGAGTTGGTAATAGATTTAAGAAATTAAATTTATCAATAGCTTTTAAGACTTGTAATAATATGTCCAACATTTTACACTCGAATATTGAAAGTGAAGATAAATTCAAGAACATA
Organism: Stictocephala bisonia; assembly: GCA_035578905.1. NCBI lineage: Eukaryota > Metazoa > Arthropoda > Insecta > Hemiptera > Membracidae > Stictocephala > Stictocephala bisonia. Next base: position 516,456 of record JAQJVL010000545.1, on the reverse strand, counting down.
TATAGGATTAACTGTAATGATTGTAATATGTTTTACATAGATCAGACTGTACATTTTAGCAAAAGGTAAAATAGGACCTATTACAATCCTGTCAGCAGTGGGAAAGGTGTTCGAAATGCTAGTGCTATCTCGCCTTAAGCCCTTTCTGAAACCCCTAGTCTGTCCTAGTAACATGGCTTCACCACATCCAGGTCAACCGTCACCAACCTAATGATATTCGAAGAATGTATATTATCTGCTCTAGGATCAGGTAAACAGCTGGATGTTGCCTTTATCGACTTTGCCAAGGCATTTGACAAAGTTGACCACTCTATACTAATCAGCAAGTTAAATGCATATGGTATCAATGGCCCATTACTTTCCTGGATCCGTGAATATCTGCTTGGTCGGCATTTAACAGTAAAATTGCCTGATGCACTTTCCCAGGAATTTCTACAAACTTCCGGCGTTCCACAAGGTTCGCTCCTTGGTCCATACCTATTCATCATGTTTATAAATGACATAACGTCCGTTCTCCTGGTGGATGCTCTATTCTTTGCTGATGATGTGAAGATTTACACCGTGGTATCCAGTGATGAGGACTTTGCACGGCTACAAACTAGTCTTACAAATGTATTGGATTGGTGCGTCACTAACAACATAAAGCTGAACTCTTCAAAGTGTTTGGTCGTTTGTACAGTATGAACCACTTCCAGTACACTCTAGATAATCAACCCCTAGGAAGAGTGTCCACGATTAAGGATCTGGGTGTTACATTTGTGTCTGACTTTACATTCAATGATCATGTTGATGACCTTTGCAGAAGAGCCTACAGAATGCTGGGTTTCATCACTAGGTCAACTCGTGGTATGACAAATCCCCTTGTCTTGAAAAACTCTCTACTCTTCCTCTGTACGCCAACTCCTGGAGTATGCTAGCCCTGTCTGGTCTCCCTACCATCTGGGACTTATTGAGAAACTGGAAGCTGTGCAGAGGAAGTTCATACGATTGGTGGGGGTTCGACAAGGACTGTACTACAGGGAAATCCCTCTTGCTGGACTGCAGGCTGAGCTTATTCTCCCTGATCTTCAAGTGAGAAGTTGCGTCGCTGATATTCTGTTCTTGACCAAACTGGTAAATGGATAGCTAGATTGCCCGGTGCTTCTGTCACAAGTGGACTTCCGTACTCCAACAGCTAGAACCCGGTCACGTGATTTATTCAGCAGATGCCACTACCAACGCTCCTATGAATTCCATGGTCCGCTCGCCAGAATGATGAGGCTCGGGAATAGTTTCTGTGACACGTTCGATATTTCAATGACAGTCCAACATTTATTAGAAGACGTGTGCTCGCTGCCCCCCTCCCCCGCCTTTATAGCTATACACTTGTTATTCATCTATGGTTTGTGGCATTGTTATTATTTGTTATTATTCATAGCTTTTACACTGTAATCATCAAAGTTTTTGGAATTGTTATTATTATAGATAGTTTATTTTCACTGTTTTACTATATAAGTTTTTGGAATTGTTATTATTATAGATAGTTATTTTCACTGTTATTTATTATATAGCTTGTGCATATTTGCATCTCTTCATAGAAGCCGCATCTTAATTTACTGTATTTATGTATACATTATTAATTTATATTCATCACTATTAGTACTACTTATCATTAGTTACACAGTTTCACTTATGATTAACTATCATGCCTAATATTAAAAATCCACTTGCATGTTTGGCTTGGCCCTTTAATTATAAGTAGTGTTATAAGTAAGTGTTATTTCATATGTATTATGTAACATGTTTGTAATTTGGTCTTTGACCGTTGGAATGGAATAAATAAATAAATAGGTATAAAAATCATGTCTCTGCTTTTAAAAATAAGAAACCTGAAAGATCTAATGTATCTAAACGCCTTCTGAATTGTACTCACAGATTGAATAAAATAGATGAAAATTTAGATATTCTAAACGTTTGTAAGAAGGGTCGTATTATGAATGCTTGGGAAGAGTTATTTCTTTTTAAAGGAAAATGTAAGGATTGTGATAAATTAATGATTGAGCAGTGTAATTTTGATTCCGAAATGGTTTTTAATATTGTATTTTCAGTGACTAAAAGAACAGAAGTAACAGCCAATAGGAATTAACCAATAATATCACAGCAGCCACCATTTGGACGATTCCAGCCAATGGGGTCACGTGATCATAGGCCTATAGATTGAGTCGTTGAACATCATTTTCCATTCTTTTGTGAATCCCTCTGGTCTTAGGAGGGTGAGCGTGGTTCACCAAAATCGATCACCATAATATTTGTGCATTTTGAACTTGTATTGTAATATATTTGTCCACTTTGTATTAAATTTGTGTTGTGTGACGTTTTCTTGTACTAAATATAAAATTACAAACTAAAGGTATGCAGTGAAATGTACAAGCATGTTACAAACCTTTGGCAGCCAGATTATTGAAGTCATAGAAACCGATAGAGGGCCAGAAAAATCTGTGTCCTGGGCTTTTTCGACTCGTCCAATCATCTACTATCTCAGTTCAAAAGGCCATTGGTTGCCAAACGTGAAACCTTTTTGTGCTTAGATACCCACTAAACGTTTCACGTAACTTTTTTGGAGTTGAAATCATCCAGATTTTCTTTATGGAATATTCTCTTTCTTCCATTTTTTAAAACGAATTCTCAACTGAGATACCGTTATAAATATTTTTATTCATAGCTTTTTTTGTGCTATAGGAACTATATATCTCTAGTTAATGGTTAAAGTATGTAAATATATGTCGTTAACTATTAACAATAGACATTAAAGAGCAGATAGTAAGAAATATTTGTAATATCAGAATACATTTTCTTTTAATTAATATTAAGTACAAATTTGAAAAATATTATTGTATGCTTTAACAGTGCTTTTACAGTTCGATGAAAGTATGTATAAATAACAGTTAACGATCCCGTTATGACTGTGACGTCGAGTCACGTGGATCAGAAGTCACGTTATGACGATGACGTCTAGTCACGTGGCGCTGAAGTCACGTTAAGACGGTGACGTTTAGTCATGTAAAACGGTGACGTCTAGTCGCGTATATCAGAAATCACGTTATGACTGTGACGTCTAGTAACGTGGTTTGAAAATCACGTTAAGACGGTGACGTCTAGTCACGTGGCTCGAAAGACACGTTAAGATGGTGACGTCTAGTCACGTGGCTCGGATGTCACATTAATACGGTGGTCCAACGAACCTACAACACAAAAATGGACTAAACAGGTGAGAGGAACTATGTCTGAATTGGGCACCTTTCTCCACTAAAGGCCACACTAAAAAAAATTAACCTTGTACTGTGTTCTCTCGAGTACACTGTTAGAATAAGTTCCATGTACAGCTCAATAGTCTAGTCTAAACGAACGGGAAGAGTAAGGTTAAAAAGGACATCGGTCAGATACATTACTGAAGATAAATTATTGCTCCACATGCTAGTAGTTTTGCTATTAATCCACACTTAAGCACTAGGTAAACATTTTCGGGATCGCTTTTCAAGTGTGGACACTTCCAAAAGCACGTACCAGAAACACAATGCCAGCCGACTTCCATGCCATAACTCAGAGTCTCCTGTGGCAACAGGCCTTGTCAGCATTGTTCATTGTGGACCACTCGCCTATTGACATCACGGATTGCTATCGGCCAAACAGAATGCGCTGCTTTGTCTTGTTCAAGTTGTGTAAAGGCGTTCTTGTGAGATAATACATTAATATACGTCATTTTTGTCTATATATGAATACTGTGTAACAAATATAGACACTCAACACATACAGTGATATTCACCAACTCACTCACCCATACACGAATAGTGTCAATGACCCTCCCGACCACCCTTACACATATACAGCAACCCCCCCCCCCCCCAAGTAATTATTAGGTATTCTCAACCTTTACATATAGATTCTTATGCAATCGCCGAGTTAGGAATGCCAAATATTTTCAACTTATCGATATATCAAATGACAGATATATCACAATCAAACTACCGATCTAACGATAATATCGAATGAAAATTATCGATTTAGCAAGTAATCGATATATTGAATCGCAAATTATTTATCTGTTTAAAATTATGCACTAACTGTAATGTCATGACCGAAAATACACTCACGTTTTGCTGTCACTATTTAGAATAGCGTACTGAATGTAAAAATTAAATAAATTTATCTACACGAAAGAAGTTATGGTCTGTGGCTTTGAATGAAAAAATTAAAAATGATAATAACTATACCTTTAAACTGTGTTTAATTATAAAAGAATAATGTAATAATGGTTTAATAAGACGACTGTCTATGCAGGCTAGGCATCTTAGAGTCATCGTTACCAACTCACACATAACTTCATTTACACGTTCCACCCACTGGTCTATAATTAACTATATTTTAGTGCATTAACCTCATAAAAAAAACTAGTTACTTTATTATCTCAATGCATATTTCGTACGCACAAGAGGCAATTTAAATGTGTTTACTTTCTAATCGTGATGATTTTGAGGAAAGAGAATAACGTCAATATTTAGTAATATGATATACCGGACCAAATATCGATATGGCCAATATTATCGAAAGAAAATATCGGTACTAATATATCAATATATCAAAACTTAGTTATCGATATTTCCGATATGTATTTGCCATCCCTACGCCCAGTATTTAACATACTGAATTATATAATGAAAAACATGAAATGTAGAGGCACCGCTCGCCTAAAGTTTCATGTGTTTGTGGGTAACAGTGGCTACCTAGGTCCATGTTTAATTAAGGATGGCTGAAGGACACCATTTATTGTGGAGGACTAGTAATCACCAAGAGTCGTGAGCATTGTTGTAACTAGACATGTACCTTTTACAGAACTGTCAGTGCATCGCGTTGGACTTCTTTGATACTGTTTCAGTATCAACCGTCCCGCTTGCCCTCGTTAGCTCACGGACACGCTGGTTGACCTTTCGCTTTACGTTCTCTAACTCTAACCTAAGCTCAAAGTCCTGACGCCTTAGACCGCTCGACCACCGGCTCGCCCAACGTTGAACGGCCATCCTCAGGTCTACATTTCAAATACCTTAACATAACCTCTGCTTCGAACGTGATAAGTGACCTTTTGTACGTAGTAAATTTGTTGTTTAAGTATCTAAATACATTTTCTTCAAGTAAAGTTTTTTGTGACTATAATAATGTTTAGTAAAAATGATTTATATTTTTCCTGTCTTAAAAAATTTAACTAAGTAGATTTTATACCATTCATTGATTAACCACACGTAACTCTATTACATGTCAAAATATACTTTGTTAGAAAAATAAATAATTGATTTATAGGTGAAGTTATCTATAGAGTTATCTGAACCACTTCACCTCATATGAATAAAGACAATTTGATATAAACTAACATACAATTGTATTATTATATACGTAATGCAACATACAACTATTTTATATGAAAATAAATAAGAATTAATTTAGTCCATAAACGTTTACAATATTTTTACAAATTTTCACCATACTATTTTGTCAACAATAAAAAGCCATTCTTTCACCCGTTTTAAAAATTTACCTATTTTTTTCAAGCTTTTTTGTAATTACAATTTCGTTAAATACTTTTGGCCCCACGTAAGATAAACTTTTCCGAAAAAGTACTTCAGGTCTCACATGATAGATTAATATAAACATTGTCTTTTCCCTGGTCCTATATCTTAGGCAAGGTCATGATGAGCACGTGAGTGGGTGGGTGATACCCTAAACGTACATGAGTAATGACCTTCCCACCCACCCATACGGTGCCGAGGATCTGTTGTTTTGATTTGCCTGTACAGCTCTTTAAGATTCTACAGAGGCTGTCGGTCATGTTTGTTTTAATCCCATAAGAACAATATTATTTGTGAATCCATGTTTCCTTGTTATTTATTGACCAAAAGGTATGTATGAGGTGTCATTTTAAACGTTGTTATATTGCGAATTGGGTTTGCTTTTGATATTTTGAATACGTATTCCTAGTTTTAAAAAATAAGTAAAAATAAAAACTTCAAACTAAACATTTAAAAGTTTTTTTTTCTAATTAGAAATCCACTAAGCAACTCCAACACGCAATTTCATTCTTGATGATATGCAATTTGTTTGAAAAAATCCGTTTAAAAAAACTGTTTGGTTTGGATACGCGTGATCGTATGTCTGATTTGAAAATAACATTGTTCTTATGGAATTAAAACCAACATGGCCGAAAGTCTCTGCAGACTAGGGAGTGTTGGTGTGATTTGGCTGTACAGTGAGCATTTTTTTAAGAAACGATAATATTCAGAGGTAGTTCGTTCATTTCGTACTATTATACTAAAGTAACTAAATCAAATTACTGTTTTTAAAAATAGTGATCACATAAAAGACCATTAAAGTGCAAAAAATAAATACAGTAGGAATTAACAGAAGAAAAAAAACAAATTAGAAGTCTTTGGTGATTAGGATAGGGTTTAAAACAGGTGTTATTTATAATAGTAATAGCACTTGTACAATATTAAATATTAATCTTTTAGGGTGTCTTTGTTCACTTAACAAAATTGGAATGGAATAGGAAATCCTAACAAGCATTTCTTTACACAAAATGCTAGGTCAAGACAAAATTAAAACATACCAAATACTGAATCAACTCAAAATATAAGCATCTTCTGGCAGAAAGCTACTTATGGTATAAACATAGAAGTATCCGGTATAGAAATATAAGTATCATCCGGCACAGGACAATAAACCACGATAGCTGTATTTTTTTTATTTTTAGCTTATATTTATAATATATGTTGTAGTTTTCCTTAAGACAGATGTTGCGAAATACAAGAGTAGATACCTTTTCAGAGTTGAAAAACGTCCCAGTGGTGAGTTTCGTCCCAGTGGTTAGCCGAAGGCCAGTTTGGATTTCTTCGGCATGAGTATCTCCACCAAGTCACGTGATCAAAATAAAGAGCTGTGATTGGCCGAAATATCCAATATGGCTGCCATATAAACTTAAAAATAATTATATTTAAATTTGTATTTAAATTATACAAAATTAGTTGTCATAGCAGGAATGGAATATTTAGTAAGTTAGTCAGTGTCCATAATTACTATATCATAACGACATAACTACTAAATAACAAAAAGATCAATATATATATATATATATATATATATATATATATATATATATATATAACAGTATATTGTAATGAATTAATGTAAAAATGGAGAGTGCAGACGTTTCCAGTGCAGGTTGGCCGGGCGGGCTTTGAACTGAGTACAGGAACGCTGACGCAGCGTTGTCCATGGTCGCCTGCTGCAGGGTTATAATTCCATTCCTCGCAGAACTTCGTTGAATCTCGCGAAAATTTGGATCCAGCCCGTTACAAGAAGTCGACGCTGCTCGATTGTCAGTTCCACTGCGACCGCCGAGCTGCCTTCTTGCCTACCTGCGACCTTCTAGACCTTCAAGTGGGGAGCAGGTAAGTTTGGTGATTCCGTTAAGAGTGTTTCGTCACACCCTCAGCCCACTTCGACTGGGCAACATATAGCTGGTTGAGGACCAGATAGCCACACGATCTCTTCCTCTATAAGCCTTGGTGCAATAGAAGTCGGCATAGGGATACCTTTTATAGTTACAGTTATACATTATAATTTTATTAAATTTCGACACTTATAAGGAAAAACATACGTAGTAGAAGTTTACAAAGGATACAAGATAACATCAAGCGAAATCTTCGTGAAATAAAGAGAAGTTCTATGCAAACTCAAAGGTCTTTGGAAGTTCAGTATAATCCACTGATTGAACCACTAAATCTAACGGATAAAGTAGTAGATGTAAAGAATGAAATAAAACAAGAAGAGGAGCAGCTTAGCCAGACTGAAGAAAACGTCCCTTTTAGTGAGGATGAGCAATACTTTGAACCTGAAGAGTCATTTAGAATCGTCTATTGCATTACCAGAGGTTGTTGCATTTATTCGATCAAACAAAATCGAAAATCTGTTAAGCAACTATCTTTAGTTTATACACATAAGACGATAAGAGGGAAGCAGACCTTATGTATGGTATTCACTATGATGGTGAAGACTGGAAAATGGGATCGACTCCTGTTAGTTTTACTGATAACGATATAAATATAAATGAAAAGCAATACAATGGGGCACCTGGACTGTTTGAGTTGATATTTAAAAAAAACACCTGGAAAGCATATTCAATGAGAATGATTTCGAAGCTTACAAGGAAATGTTAAAGGCTACTGGTTTCCACAAGCGTAAATATGGTACCAGAACTAAATCAAATACAAGTACATAAATATAACATCAAACATGTTTCCACCGAAAAAGAAAAAAAAAAGAAAAAAAATCCCCTCGAGTATATAAAATCTCCTCCTATAAAGAGACCTAGTCAACAAATGTACCTTTTATCAATAACAAGAGATAGAAAGTCGGAGAAGGATTTTTAATGGAGATTAAGAGATATAAAATTAATTACAAATATTGGGACAATCCAAATGAACTTCTTGACCACAGGTTTGTTGATTGCATTAAAGGAGGTAGGAAATACTGGTCACATAGACGAGATAATTGCCATTTCAGAAGAGCTCAAGGAAGCACGTATATAAAAGACTTTGACAATTTAAAATTGTAATCAGTTTCAAGATATCTATCGACAAGTTTGGACGTCAGTTAGGCGCTGAAAAGAAGAGTGCATGAGCTAAGGGGCCACCAGGTGAAGGATTCAAATTAACTTAAGAAGGAGACTTTAAAATTGGTGGGAAAAAGTTAACTAGGGTTGGAGGACTGAAAGTAGACGACTATGCTGTAAACTATAAGACTATAAGTGAAATGTGTTTGAGAATAGGACAAAAAACAAAATATGATGCACCATCCAGAGGGATAACTAGTGTGTCTGAACCCACAGAGGGTTGCGATGTAGTGGCATTAAGTTACTTAAAATACCAAACCTCACTAGCATTACCAAGAAGTTATTCATTTGGAGAGAAGACAATAACACATATTTCTGATGCAAAATACGAAGGTGATGCTGTAAAATTAAAAACCCTCTGGGCTAGCATCCCGAAGAAATTAAAAATTGGGGTGGATGTGAAATTGGCTGATGATAAAAACAAGCCTCAAGAAACTATATATTCTGTAGCTCAAACAAGAATGTTCGATGTAGGTAGGCCAAGATACGACGGTGATGCTGTAAACTTAAAGTATTTTACATCAAATATACCTTCAAAAACACCTAATGCTTGGTATTTTGAAGATAAAAGACTGGTTGTTGTTGGCAACCCTGTCTAAGATACTGATGCCACAAACAAATGTTGTGTTGAAATACTAAAGGAAAATTTGTGGAAGGACGTTCAAAGAGTTAAAGAGCAAGCAGAGATGGCTAAACATGACGTAGAAGGCTTACAAGTAAATACTTTCCAAATTCATAACATCGATCCCAATTTTAATGCTAATTTAAAAAAGATAACACATTTGGGTAAGGTTAAATGCAATTTTGATGCTGTTAGATTTTACTGTCTTAAAATTATGCTTGAAGGAGTCATTGATTCTTTATTTGCAATAGATTCAAGTGGAAAACGTACAATAGACATAATAAAATATATAAATCCTGACATAAATTTACGTTCTGATGGGAAAGTTGATTTTGAACTATATCATATTAATGGAATGGAAGATAATATACTTATGCATTAACTCGAATAGATCAGTTGAGTTTTAGACGCCAAAGTATAAACCTGTATAAGGGATGCCCAAGATGAAAAAGGTCATTCGTAAATATACTGTCAAAGGAAGTGGACTTGTTGATGGTGTTGCCAATACAATCGGTAGTGTTGCTGCTTCAGTACTAAACAGGATATATTACCTGTTGAACGTCATATGCTTGGCATTTACAGTTACTGTGGTCCTGGGACTAAGTTGAAGGAGATATTAGGCTGTGGGATCCAGGAATTAATAAGTTGGATGAGGCGTGCAAGGAGCAATACATCGCATATTCAAAATATAGTGACAATCAACATCGTAGACAGGTGGACCCGACCAGTATGCCTGTGAACTTAAATACCACATTTTTTAGGTATATTTATAAAAGATATTTTAACGAAAAGTACCTGAAAAAAGGAATACGCTATTGTAAATTTATATTCAATATTTGGTGATGGTACACACTAGGTATGTTGAAAAAGGTTGTATTGTATATTATTTTGATAGTTTTGGAAATTTAAGACCACCAGCTTTTGAAGTATTTTGAGGGATACAAGGTACACTACAATTACACACATCATCAGACATTTAATTCGAGCAATTGTGGGTATTTATGTTTTAGGGTTTTAATCAATCAACATTAGTTTTCATCAATCCGTGAATGAGTAAACATGTTTTGTCTTAGTGAAATGGGTTCGGTGTTTGACTGCAACATATTTCCAGTAGTAGATTTGTCTAAAGGAGAATGGGATATTGGATTGGTAGACTTTACTACTTATAACGCTAAAACAAACATAGCGTTAACACTTTATTTCACTACGGTAACAATGTTGTAGATATTCCCACTAGCTCTTATGAAATTGACGATATTACGAAATTGATAGAACAGATTAATAAACCAGACAAATTAAAGTTTCGAGGAAACAATAATACATTTCAAATGGAAATTTACGGTGAGAAGGTTATTTATTTTACAAAACCTGCTAGTATTGGATCCTCGATAGGCTATTCACCCAAGGTTCTTGAACCCAATAAATGGTACGTGTCAGACCAACCTGTCGACATTATCAAAGTAAACGTCATACGAGTCAAATGTAACTTAGCGAAATGTTCCTGTCAAAACGGTATTGAAGGTCACGTAGTTCACGAGTTTTACCCGAGCGTATCACCAGGTTTAAAGATTGTAGAAACACCGCGCAACGTAATTTATTTACCAGTGAATGTAAAGAGACTTGAAAATATAAAACTAATATTTTGCTATCTAGATAATCAGTTGATAAAACTTGAGGGACGAAACTGTGAGTATTAGGCTACACTTGAAACAAAAACGTTGGGTATAGTCAACTCTCGCGCACGAAAGAGTTAACATCCAAAAACAAGGATTACTTAAAGTACGTAGGACTTCTAGTGGTAAATCATGTTGGCCGTAAACAGTAGGTCATAATTTGATAAAAGTGTAACAGAAGACGAGTACCGTACTCACACCCCTTTACATCTACAACTTTTTAATACAAATGATGAGGTACGCATTTAAATTCAACAACAAGATGGCTTTACATGCCCCTGTGAAAGTTACTTGTATGTGACAGGCAAGGTAACAAAATCAGACGAACAGACGAATGATGCAACGTTAAAACTGGCCAACAATGCTATAGCATTTCTTTTGAATGAGATTAGATACGAAATTGGGGATGTAATTATTGATCGGACAAATAATGTTGGCATAACATCCACAATTTGGAATTAAGTATAACTTGCACTAGAGGATGAAAAAATACTAGTGAATGCTGCGTGGTTTGGCAAAGGGATGGTTAAGGCAACTAAGGACATTTCTTTGTGTGTTCCTTTAAAATGTCTAATGTGTTTTTTTGAAGACTACAGACGCATAATTGTCAACCAAAAATAGGAACTCATTTTGATCTTGTCTTCCATTACAAAAAATGCCGTTTACAAAAAAAATTCTACTTCTGCAACTACTGATTTCCACCTTACAATAGATAAGATTTACTGGCGGGTATCTTATATCAAGGTTTCCGATGAAATTAAACTATCTTTATTAAAGACAATGGAACAGGACCGTGAGTTGGAAATACCGTTCAGATCTTGGAAGCTGCACGATATTCCCTAACTTCCATCAAGTAAATTCTTAGACAATTAAAACATCTTTACACTTGAAAAAACCTTGTTACGTCACACTTACGTTTCAAACTGCAAGGAAAAGTGATTTGGCAAAAGATGCTAGTCTTTTTGATAAGCACTCATTTACAGATGCGAAACTCTTTCTAAGCTCTCAGTATTATCCTTATGATAATTTGCGTTGTGGTGACGCTCTATTGTATGAAATGTACGCAAGGTTCCAGTCATCTTACTATGAAACCAGTACACCTCACCCCATCATGAGTCGCAAAGATTAAGACACTTATCCTGTGTTTGCTATCGACTGTTCCAAACAGTATAAAAATCTAAAGTCTGGTCCTGAAGATGTCCGTCTTGAATTTGAGTCTTCTGCTACTTTTTAAAAGGGCACCACTACCTATTTTTTAATCATTCATCATGCTCTGATCGAGTACAGCCACTTACAGGTACTGTCAATAGAGTTCTCTAGTGTCATATCTCCTATAAAAGGAGGCTGAACAAACGCTATTTTTCAGTTGCTGCTTAGTCAACAAAGGGGTCAATATCTCCTGCCCCAGAGGCTAATATCTCCATTGTTGAGTTTCCACTAGTTGGACAAGGAAAATCCTCCTCCACAACAGGCTCTGACAGGCTTTCTGAAAGTAATGTATAACGTAAATTTACTTTTATCATCATTCGTTACTGTGGGCCTCTTTAAAGAGTTTGACTTTCACATGGGTGTTATTTTTCACAAACAAGGCAATCGGAAATTTGCTTTGTTGGATCATTCAGAAAATCGAGTTTCAGAATCTGAAATCTTAAATCACTCGTGTTTTAAGCAAAAAAGTGAGAAAAGGAGATTTACTTTTTTGGATTTAAAATTTTTATTAAAAATATTTACTTCAAGCCACATGTAGAGACCCAACATGCTAAACATAAAACGTCTGTCCTATTTAGCGAGTCTGAATAGCTAGACTTTGTCAGCTTACTGCCTTACATTTCTCGGAACATTGAACAACTATCCGGTGTCGAGTCTTACTTAATGGAGCACATTGATCGGGTTATGCATAGTGATTATGTCTATGTCCCCCCACCACAGCAAGCAAATGGTTTAGATGCAGATGGGTTGCATGATGAAATTGTTTGGTATAAGAAAGGAAAGCCCGCAATAAATTAATCACAAACATGTCGACACCGGCAGTGGTGGAGTTTCATGAGTTCAAAGACAACAACAATAGTTTTATCGTTAAAGAATTTGTCATTGTGGGTCCTTGTAAAGATGTAAATATGGTTTTTAAACATCCTCTATTATCAGAGAAATCTTAACAGAGCTGTTTGAAAGACGAATAAGTGGTGTAAGAGCAAATTTCAAAAAAGTTATGGGAGGAAGGTAGTATGACTTTTAGTTTTAGGCTAGTTCATAGTTTTCTCAAAACCTTTGATATAGTTAGCTCGAAGAGTATTGGAAAGACCATCTAATTATGTATTTGTACCTTGTTGTCTTCCACATCATCCTAAGGTGGTAAGTATGCTTTAGTAAGTGCACAATTTTACTATAAAAAGTTAGAAAAAAATAAGTGTTCCTAGCTCTGTGTGTGTTCTATGGCTGTCTTAACCCTCCTGTTGTTAATTGCCGATGCATCGGCAATTTAGTACGTCTCGTAAATGTTAATTGCCGATGCATCGGCAACTGTGCAGTCCATTGTTACATATGCTATTCTGGCATTATCGTTCCATCAATAATACTCTATGTGGTATCAATCGAAACAGGAGATCATACCGAATAATCGATAGTCGAGTATGATCGATTACAGGCATCGAGAGAATTGTGATTTGTTTACAAAATAGCTGTAACAGTCAGTGAAGGAGGATCGGCCATGTTGACTCACTGGTGTTTACGTTTGTTTTTTGTCCTTTCCAATTTTTGCTGAGCAAATCATTTGTATATATTGTATACATTTTTAAAGTTTACTAAATTTTGAACAAGATGGCTATCCTGGATTTGTTTATTTGTGTTATTTTATTTCTATGGTAACAGTGAAAACTTTTCTAAAACAACGAAAAAAAATGTTTTCTTCAGTTTTGGATGCACAACATTTTTCAAAATGAAGGTATGTACATAAAACATATTGTAAAATATTCAGTGTAATATAACAAATAAAATGATATATAATAGTATGTATTTATAATAATAAATATATTTTATATTATTTTTCAAACAAATGTCTGCAAATCAAGCTAAATCCGCCTAACATTTTGAGGGTACATAGTGAACACTAGGAGGGTTAAACTCTGTAAGCCCAGGACACTTGTGTGGAATACCTTACCATCGAGGTAAACGACGGCCCAAATTAAATTAAAAAAAAAAAAAAAAGCCCAACTGTTCCCCAAGGCAGCCGTAAAACGCATAAGCCCTAATGCGGTCCTCGCACCATACAGTCAGACATAATGTAATTCCTATTGCTGCACGTCCAGGCCCTAGTATGCTTCGTGTATTTGTATGTGTGTGAATGGTATACTCTATGGCTGGCCTAAACTCTGTAAGTCTAGGGTGTAAGATTTTCTATGAAACAAAATAAAATAAAATAAATAAATTAAAATCCATGTAGGTCACGTGCTATATTGAAGATCTTCTCTGAGTAAAGTAGCATGCAGTTGGATAGGGATGAAAAAAAAAATAAATGGGACATGACAATTTAGTTATGGAGTGGTCATGACCGTATGGAGCGATGGATGGGGCTCCTTACACGTGTGCATAGGCCTACTGGGAAGGAGGCACATTAAATTTCTCCCAAAGTGCCAAGACATCTCGTCTTGGTTTAGACCTAACGTGGTGTGGAAATGTTGGCCAATTGATAAATAAAATAGTTATGATTGTATTTTAACCCTAACAAATACAATCATAACGGTAAGTACAAACATAAACTCAATCACTGTCTTATACTATTATAATCATAAATTTATGAAGAATCCCCATATTCCTACTACTGACCCTTATATTTTTGTTCTTATTAAAAATACAACATTAATTTCATGATTCATATACTATTATTTTTAATAACTGATCAACTGATTTTGAACAGATGAAAATACAAGAAAAAAATTATAATTATTTTTAAGTCTATATGGCAGCCATATTGTTTATTTTAGACAATCGCAGCTCTTTATTTTGATCACGTGACTTGGTGGAGCTACCCAAAACCGGAGCTAGCCGAAGAAATCCGAACTGGGCTTCGGCTAACCACTGGGACGGAATTAACCACTGGGACGTTTTTCAACTCTCAAAAGGTATCTACTTACAAGTACAACTGAGTCTATTTGATATGTATTAAAATTTAATTTTTATATAATGAGGGACTCGCATAGAAATGTTTGATACATTACGAATGGTGTTTGTTTAAACTAAAATTGACAGTAAACTCCCAGTTATTTCAATTCATATTGCTGGAAGTTAATTTATACAACTGGTACATTAAAACTACCAATTTAATTTCATAGCCACAAACTAAAGACTATAATACAACAAAAAAGAAGATTAAATTTTCAAAGCGTTTTCCTTTGTAGATTCTGTTGAAACATGTCCTTTAATGTCATGCACAATGTACTATTTAAGGATAACTGTGTTTGATTGACGTCCTTAGCTATTATGATACGTCCATGTTAAAAATAACATAATGTAGTTTCAATTGTCTAAGAAAAATTTAAGTAACTGAGTGGAATGTTAGGTTGTTGATTTAAAAATATCACTTGTATTCCTTGTCATAACAATATAGCGATAAAAAACCACGGCGCTGTTGCTACGCGTATACTTATGAAAAAATATGACATTAAAAGATATTTTGTGTAAGAATACACCTTACATACGCAATACGATGTTATTTTAGTGGAACATCTCTTTTAAGACAGAAGTTGGGGTGAAATGAATAAATACCCACATTACTTTCGCCAAATATTGATATTGAATTCTGCTTCGTGTTATCGTCTTTGACAAGTAAGAATACGAAATCAGTTGCGATATTCAAAACTGCTCATAAACAAAATGGATGTATTACCAGAAAGGTTGTGCAAGGTTTTCCAATATTTAGGATTGTTTCCAGCAAGGTTGCAGAGTTTAAATGAACTTAAGATTTTCCAGGCATGCTCGAAACTGTACTTTATCAATCTGACTGCACTTTGTGTTCAAGTACTGATAACAGCTGGTTGTGTGTTTGTGGAAGTTACAAACCTTTGCGATGGTTTGCGAATAACAGAAATGAGTTATTTTTTTGCGACAGTCTTAGAGCGATGCTGTTTCCAACTGTTTACATTAGTCAACTTTATTAGTGTCACAAACAATCTGGACGAGTTGATAAACATTTATTGTGACCTTCAAGCATTTAGTAATTTTTTTCACACTCCAAAAAAGAACAATTTGATTGAAATAAAAGCATTGGCTACGATATTTGTAATGATTATAATGCACTTGGTTTCTCTCGTGACGAAGAGTTTGCCACTAAACTGTATCACCATGTTAGTGACCAATCTGAACTTGTCACATCATTTGATTTTGTTTTCAATGGTCTGGCAGTTTCACCACATCTGTGAAGCTTGTGCAGAATACTTCCGAACTATCAACAATGAGATACAACAGGAAATGGACTGGCATTGTTGTGATCTCTTGTTTACAGACATTCAGGGTTACCTGCCCAGAGGAAAGCCAATAAAATCGAACATGTTAGTAATTTCCAAGTTCAAGACCCTAGCAGAAATGTACTCGCAACTTTGTGACACAGTGCAAAAAGTAAACACCTTTTTTAATCGAAAAATTATCCTTGCTGTGTTTTTGTCATTTGTTGGCATCACGCTTATGCTCCACCGGTTAGTTATTCATCTACAACGGGATAAAGGCAATATTTTCTTGTTGGCCTTTTGGATTTGTGTTCCTCTCGTACAGCTGGTAATCTTGATCTGGCGTACTAATGATGTTACCGATGCTGCAGAAGAAACTGCTCCGATTATCTGCAGGTACATGAATAAGGAAATAGACTCAGAAGTAAGGAATGAGCTAGAAATATTCCTTCTTCAGTTGCTGCACCACAATGCCAGATTCTCCGCTCTTGGTTTCTTCCCGATCCAACGTCACATACTGACTTCTATTGCAGGTTCAGTGACAACCTATTTGGTCATTTTGATCCAGTTACAACATGATTAATTATAGCAACTGTTTATCTTTAGCATGGGCGGTATCCTTCCTTCTTGGAAGTGACAATCGTAAAATGTGGAGCCACTGTTTATTTTTAGGATGGGTGGTATCCTTCTTTCTAGGAGGAGACAATCGTAAAATGTGGAGCCACTGTTTATTTTTAGGATGAGTGGTATCCTTCCTTCTAGGAGGAGACAATCGTAAAATCTGGAGCCACTGTTTATTTTTAGGATGGGTGGTATCCTACATTCTAGGAGGAGACAATCGTAAAATCTGGAGCCACTGTTTATTTTTAGGATGGGTGGTATCCTTCCTTCTAGGAGGAGACAATCGTAAAATGTGGAGCCACTGTTTATTTTTAGGATGGGTGGTATCCTTCCTTCTAGGAGGAGACAATCGTAAAATGTGGAGCCACTGTTTATTTTTAGGATGGGTGGTATCCTTCCTTCTAGGAGGAGACAATCGTAAAATGTGGAGCCACTGTTTATCTTTAGCATGGGTGGTATCCTCCCTTCTTGGATGTGACAATCGTAAAATCTGGAGCCACTGTTTATTTTTAGGATAGGTGGTATCCTTCCTTCTAGGAGGAGACAATCGTAAAATGTGGAGCCACTGTTTATCTTTAGCATGGGTGGTATCCTCCCTTCTTGGAGGTGACAATCGTAAAATGTGGAGCCACTAGTTATTTTTAGGATGGGCGGTATCCTTCCTTCTAGGAGGAGACAATCGTAAAATGTGGAGCCACTGTTTATTTTTAGGATGGGTGGTATCCTTCCTTCTAGGAGGAGACAATCGTAAAATGTGGAGCCACTGTTTATTTTTAGGATGGGTGGTATCCTTCCTTCTAGGAGGAGACAATCGTAAAATGTGGAGCCACTTTTTATCTTTAGCATGGGTGGTATCCTCCCTTCTTGGAGGTGACAATCGTAAAATGTGGAGCCACTGTTTATTTTTAGGATAGGTGGTATCCTTCCTTCTTGGAGGTGACAATCGTAAAATGTGGAGCCACTGTTTATCTTTAGCATGGGCGGTATCCTCCTTTCTTGGAGGTAACAATCGTAAAATGTATAACAAAAATAGTGAAAATTCCGTTCATTTTATGTGTGTATAGTGAGGCAATGATTAATAAATACGCTTAGGTTCAAAATATTTGCTCTCTTAGAAATGCAATTAATTGAAGTATATTTACTGAAAACAAAATGATATATAAATATAATTATTGTAAATCGAATTTAATATTTAAAAAGTAAATCAATATGATACGTTTTTAATAATGTAGATGAAAAAGTGACATTTTGTAAGCACAATCATGGAAATAGAATCTACATTTTTAATTACATCGTCTTTAAAGACCCTGTAACCACAACAATCATTGTTACAAGTTAGTTTGTATCCTCATAATAACTTGACATGCAATTTAATAAAAGCAATACCGATAGTTAAGATATTAGCATAAACTATTTCATAAATCACAGGGCGATTAAATGTTAAATCCCTTCATTTATCGGCTATGTTGAATCATTTCCTCATTTATGATTTGTCAATACACTTTTCAAAATGCAACATTATTTCATTTACATCTCACTATAGCTCATACATAGTTTGTTTGGACATTGTGATACATTTATCAATATTTTGAAGGGAATACCAAGTTGTTAAATAAGAATTTGTCGGTTTTGATATTTTAACAGAAATGATGACATTTTTCTGTTTACCTTCTGTTCGTGAAACCGATGAAACAAACACTTATTTTACAAAAACACATTGACCCTCTTTAATTTTTACTCAATTTTTTAAGGTATTTTGTTTAAAATAAACAGAATTGTTAGGAGAAACAATGAATGATGGCATTAATATTCCAGGTGTTTATGTCAGGTTCTACGAGGCCTTGGACACTTGTAGCAATACAAATTGAAGGGAGCTTTGAATACAGTTTGTGACACGATGAATGTGTTACCAGGAAAGATGTGTAGAATTTTTCAATTCTCAGGCCTATTTCCAGCTAGATTGTATAATTTAAATGGCAGAAAAGTGTTTCAGGCTTGCCCAAGACTATACCTCATCAGTTTAATTATAGTTTGCACTGAAATTTTACTATCAATTTGCTTAGTTTTTGTGGGAGTAACACAGTACTGTAAAAGTAGGCCATCCACAGATTTCGATTTACTGAGAACGACAATCTATGAACGAATCACACTTCAACTTTTCTCAATAGTAAACTTTATCACTGTAAGAAATGAGCTCGATGGATTGATAAGTGTTTACTCTGACCTTCAAGTATTTTGTGATTTTTTTCATTCACCATCAAAAAACAGTAGCATTGTTATAAAAGGTATCACTATGGTCACAATATTGATTTTGATCGATATTTCTACAATAGTTAGCTCAGGCTTCATGTACAAGTGCATTTTTTTGACTGTGGCAAATCTAAATTGGGCACAAAACTTGGTTGTGTTTTCAATGGTCTGGCAGTTTCACCACATCTGTGAAGTTTGTGCAGAATACTTCCGAACTATCAACAATGAGATACAACAGGAAATAGACTGGCATTGTTGTGATCTCTTGTTTACAGATATTCAGGGTTACCTGCCCAGAGGAAAGCCAATAAAACCCAATACGTTAGTAATTTCCAAGTTCAAAACACTGGAAGAAATGTACTGGCAACTTTGTGACATAGTGCAAAAAGTCAACTCATTCTTCAATCGACAACTTATCGTTGCCGTATCTTATTTGTTTGTTGGTATTGTATTCGGTCTCCAAAGGCTTATTGTCAATCTAGATTCTAGTGATGGTATATTTTTTGTCTTACAAGTAATTTGGGCTTGTTTTATATTCCTTCAACTTGTAATGCTTACTTGGACCAGTGACGATGTCACAAATGCTGCTGAAGAAACTGCTCTAATGGTCTGCAAGTATATGAATAAGGAAATGGACTCAGAAGTAAGGAATGAGCTGGAAATATTCCTCCTTCAATTGCTGCACCACAATGCAAGATTCTCCGCTCTTGGTTTCTTCCCGATCCACCGTCACATACTGACTTCTATTGCAGGCGCAGTGACAACCTATTTGGTCATCTTGATCCAAATTCAACAAGATTAATGTAGTTTATTGTCTAATGGACCCTACTGAAACATATTAGTATCTGTTTATTGTTTGTTGGGTAGTTGATAAATTACTGAATAATTGTTTGAGGCATCATAATTATAATGATATGTGTACGATTTGTCTTGTAATTGTTAAAAATATAACTAAAATGATACCATTAACGTATTGAAATTCGATGCGCAAAATTAACAATAAATTCATTTTTATAAATAATAGTAAAGTAAACTAACATGTCAATAATGCACAGAGTATCAGACTATTAATGAAAATTGTTTCAAGATAAGGAATACAAAATCATTATACGTTGTATTGTATATTTTTGTAATATGTATTTTGCTGTATAAGATTTCATGTACTGCATATTTCTGTAAATATGAAGATAAAATAAAATAGACATCATTGAACGAATTAAAAAAACCATGTATGCATTTAATTTGTTTATCCTTGTGAATGATAAAATTGAAAACTTATTATTATATTTTACAACATAAGCCCTGGGGTAGTAATGTAACTCTTTACAGTAAAATATAATAAACTTACGATAATGATATTTTACAACATACATCCTGTGCTAGTAATAAGGCTTTTTACAGTAAAATATAATGAACTTACGTTAATGATATTTTACAACATACATCCTGCGCTAGTAATGACAATTTTTACTGTAAAATATAATGAACTTACGTTAATAATATTTTTCAACATAAATCTTGGGCTAGTAATGACAATTTTTACTGTAAAATATAATGAACTTACGTTAATGATATTTTACAACATACATCCTGCGCTAGTAATAAGGCTTTTTACAGTAAAATATAATGAACTTACGTTAATGATATTTTACAACATACATCCTGCGCTAGTAATGACAATTTTTACTGTAAAATATAATGAACTTACGTTAATGATATTTTACAACATACATCCTGCGCTAGTAATAAGGCTTTTTACAGTAAAATATAATGAACTTACGTTAATGATATTTTATAACATACATTCTGCGCTAGTAATGACAATTTTTACTGTAAAATATAATGAACTTACGTTAATGATATTTTAAAACATACATCCTGCGCTAGTAATAAGGCTTTTTACTGTAAAATATAATGAACTTACGATAATGATATTTTACAATATACATCCTGCGCTAGTACAGTAATGAGACTTTTTACAGTAAAATATAATGAACTTACGATAATGATATTTTACAACATACATCCTGCGCTAGTAATGAGGCTTTTTACAGTAAAATATAATGAACTTACGGTAATGATATTTTACAATATACATCCTGCGCTAGTAATGAGACTTTTTACAGTAAAATATAATGAACTTACGATAATGATATTTTACAACATACATCCTGCGCTAGTAATAAGGCTTTTTACAGTAAAATATAATGAACTTACGTTAATGATATTTTACAACATACATCCTGCGCTAGTAATGACAATTTTTACTGTAAAATATAATGAACTTACGTTAATGATATTTTTCAACATAAATCCTGGGCTAGTAATGACAATTTTTACTGTAAAATATAATGAACTTACGTTAATGATATTTTACAACATACATCCTGCGCTAGTAATAAGGCTTTTTACAGTAAAATATAATGAACTTACGTTAATGATATTTTACAACATACATCCTGTGCTAGTAATGACAATTTTTACTGTAAAATATAATGAACTTACGTTAATGATATTTTACAACATACATCCTGCGCTATTAATGACAATTTTTACTGTAAAATATAATGAACTTACGTTAATGATATTTTACAACATACATCCTGCGCTAGTAATAGGGCTTTTTACAGTAAAATATAATGAACTTACGTTAATGATATTTTACAACATACATCCTGCGCTAGTAATGACAATTTTTACTGTAAAATATAATGAACTTACGTTAATGATATTTTTCAACATAAATCCTGGGCTAGTAATGACATTTTTTACTGTAAAATATAATGAACTTACGTTAATGATATTTTACAACATACATCCTGCGCTAGTAATAAGGCTTTTTACTGTAAAATATAATGAACTTACGTTAATGATATTTTACAACATACATCCTGCGCTAGTAATGACAATTTTTACTGTAAAATATAATGAACTTACGTTAATGATATTTTTCAACATAAATCCTGGGCTAGTAATGACAATTTTTACTGTAAAATATAATGAACTTACGTTAATGATATTTTAAAACATACATCCTGCGCTAGTAATAAGGCTTTTTACTGTAAAATATAATGAACTTACGTTAATGATATTTTTCAACATAAATCCTGGGCTAGTAATGACAATTTTTACAGTAAAATATAATGAACTTGCGATAATGATATTTTACAACATACATCCTGCGCTAGTAATGAGGCTTTTTACAGTAAAATATAATGAACTTACGTTAATGATATTTTACAATATACATCCTGCGCTAGTAATAAGGCTTTTTACAGTAAAATATAATGAACTTACGTTAATGATATTTTACAACATACATCCTGCGCTAGTAATGAGACTTTTTATAGTAAAATGTAATGAACATACGATAATGATATTTTTCAACATACATACTGCGCTAGTAATGAGACTTTTTACAGTTAAATATAATGAACTTACGTTAATGATATTTTACAACATACATCCTGCGATAGTAATGAGACTTTTTACAGTAAAATATAATGAACTTTATATTTTACAACATAAATCCTGCGCTAGTAATGAGACTTTTTACAGTAAAATATAATGAACTTACGTTAATGATATTTTCAAGTAAATTATTCTGATCTCTTATTATTACAATTTATGGAACACAATTATTATTAAATTGTGTTCCATAATTTACATTTTATGGAAGACAATCATTAAAAAAATTGAATCATCAATGGAAAAAATATCATTGTTGTGAAAGCGTTTCTATATTTGTTTCTACCCTGTATATAGTTCATTGTTAATTATGAAGCTATACAATTATTAAGATAATGTGAGAAAAGGGTGTGCACTGTCACCTCTTTTTTTCTAAAGAGCCATAGCAAAAAATGTTCTAATTTAAAAAAAATTCATCTCCTGTATCGTGAACTTCAAGATTATAGCACATGCTTCGATATCAAATCATTAGAAGTAAACGTGGGCAAATATAGTACAGGAAAATATTTTGATAAATTAAGGAAGCAGATCATGAGTAACATAATATACTTATAAGATGTGAGAAGATGATATCAGGGAATAACAATACTACAAGGGAATAAAGAAAAAATATAAATATGGTAAAATAAACGTAAGGGTCCCTTCCATGAATCGAAGAATTAATAGTGGGCGTAATTTACAATGAATAAAAGTCGGGAAGAAGATATTTCATCAATATTTATAAGTATTGAAAAAATAATACTTTAGCTAATAGAAATAGAATGAAATGAAAAGCTAAACCTATTTTATAGATATAAAGAACCATACCAATAGAGACAATCTAATTTGTCAGGCGGGTGTTTACATAAAGTTAACAAAAGATGGTCACATGTATCATGGATGAACTATTTACGACGTATATAATGTAAGTTAGACTCAGAAACTAAACATCCAGAACCTCCGTAACAGAAAGTAACGTAAATTAATTATAGAACACAGCATTTTACAATGAGCGATCGAGTTTATACAAAAGGGAAGTAAGTCGTATCGATAAGGAAATGGCTCCCAAAGCAATGAGAGTCAAGATGACTTGGCATGCAAAAACAATGGGGAAGACGGGCCACCATAAAATGGTTTATGGTGGAGAATTCTTCAATTGTAACTGGATTTCCTAAGTAAACGGTATATTTAAAACGGAACCATATTGTGAATATAACTGGCAAACAAGAGACAATAGTAAACAAGAGAGAACTTGATACATCGCAAAAAGAAAAGTTCTTTTTAATCCAGAAGACATATAGCTTCTGTAGTATTTTCTATAATATAAAGTAGTTTAATTTAGGAAATATAAGTGAAAGCCTTTTCAACATTTATTCTGTTTTAAATTATAATTAATAATGACGTGACCAATTATGAAGGTGACGTTTTTAAGAAAAATCAATAAAACGTCTGATTGATTATAATGTTGCAATATTCAAACAATAATTATTAATTTTTAAATTAAAATTTGTGTCATAAAATATCAATCACTTCTTTAATATGAGATATATTTTCTATTATTCTGATCCAAATGTCAATAGGTGTTAAGTCGAATGATGAGGACAGGAAATAACTTTCCTTGTAACCATACTTCAGTGAAATAAACTGTCAGTCAAATAGAAGACATTGTTGCGTGGTTTATAAAACTTACTATTCAAGGTGTACAGAATAACACAGGTCAATAATTAATTATTTTTATAGCCAACTATTATGAAAACGGTGAACTATCGTTCTTTCTTAGTTTTTATTTACTGAAAAAACATTGTTGGACTTGTACAGTTTTTGTTGATTTTTCGGGATAAAGAAAATTTGTCACCACTAAACCCAAATGTAAACGCTTACAAAAAGTAAACAACTAGCAATGAAAATAACTCTTGAGATTAATTTAATAAAAAAATACTGACGAAATTTTGGAGGAATTATAGGAAATGTGTGTAAATAATAGAGTATTAATGCAATTTAAAGGGGAAATAGGATTTAAAGGACGTGCTAAGACTAAATATTTTGTAAAGAAATTACAACGCTGTCTAACACATCTTACAACCAAAATGGACGTCTTACCGAGAGGAATGTGCCAGATTTTTCAATGGTCTGGAATTTTTCCAGCCAGATTACGCACTTTACCTGGAGGAGAGAAAACGTTTCAAGCCTGCCCAAAATTATTTACTGTTAGTTTGTTGGTTGCTTGCGTTCAAACGTTGATTTCTTTCGGTATTCTATTTGCGTCACTAACAAATTATTGTGATGTTGAGCAGTTCATGCCGTTTTACCGAGTGGTCGCCATCATCTTGGAACGTGGCACTTTTGAAGTTTTAGTGGTAGTAAACTTTATCAGTATCATAAACAATCTGGATACATTAATAAGTGTACATTCTAATCTACAAAAATTCAGTGAAATGTTTAAAAAAATCAACGAAAAATGCTAGAACTGATATAAAAGCACGGATAATGTTCTTGATTATAACTCTAACATCGATGAGGTCAATAGCTAGTATATACTCGTACAACGTGTGCATAGGAATGGTCATCTATATCCTTAATTTTACATTAAGATTTCCTCAAATGGCAATATACTGGCAATTTCACCACATCTGTGAGGTTTCTGCAGAATATTTCCGAACTATCAGCAATGAGTTGCAACAGGAAATGAACTGGCGCTGTTGTGATCCTAGAAACCATCAAGGTAAATTGACTGTAAAATTGATAAGAGTCAAAATGCTATCAACTTATAAATCAGGAATTTGGCAGTAAAGTACTGGGAACTTTGTGATACCGTTCAAAAAGCGAACTCTTTCTTTAATCGACAACTTCTAGTTGCTATATTTTCATCATTTCTACACACCACATTAATGCTGTTCAAGCTCGTTTTGACGACAAATAAGGAGGATCACAGTTTAAAGGTGTTGTTAATGTTGAATGTCCTTGTTCATTTTACATACTTGTTAATCCTGGTCTGGCCTAGTGACAATATCACCAACGCCACTGAGGAAATCGCTCCAATGATTTGTGGGTACATGAGTAAGGAAGAGGATCCGGAAGTTAGGAGTGAACTGAAAATATTCCTTCTTCAGTTGCTGCACCACAATGCCAGATTCTCCGCTCTTGGTTTCTTCCCGATCCAACGTCATATACTGACTTCTATTGCAGGCTCAGTAACTACATATTTGGTCATCTTGATTCAGTTCCTAGATGATTAATTGTTAGATTTTGTCCGTACCACAGTTTGTGTATGGTTAGGCAGGTGCGTACATGGATGGTTGTGAGATTATCTTTATATTTTTATTTTTACTCAAGTTTTGAAAGTTTGTCTCTACAAATAAATACAATTAATAGGAAAAGAAAGAATTGTGGCATATATAAATAATAATAATAATAATAATAATATATTTTTTATTGCATCTTGTTAACAATTGACAAAATCGTATCGCAATAGTCATTAATAAATAAAATAAAATTTGCCATCCATTCAATCACAATAACACTTTCAAACATACATTTTTTTTTCACGCACCCAAATTCCCATTCATTCGCCAATTATACCTCCAAAATGTCCTCCAGTATCAATTTTAAAATTCAGTGGCTTCCTAATTATATGAAAACAACTGGTCTACACTATAAAATGCCAGTTTGGCCAAACATTTCTTGAGACGGTTCTTAAACGCCTTGGGCGTTGTAGCATTTTTAATACATTCTGGGAGTCTGTTAATTATACGAACACCAATCTGTGAGGGTAGGTGTTCGTAGACTACCATCCTGTGATTTCCAATTCTGTATATATCCCTGCTTCTAGTATGATGATTGTGAATATCTCTGCATCTTGTCAGTGCAGTTTTAAACATACAATATGTTGCTGTCTCTAAAATATAGAGGCAAGGCAACGTCAGCAGGTTTAACCGTTTAAATACTGGCCTACACGACTCTCTATAATGTAATTTGCTAATTATTCTAACTGCCATTTTTTGAATTCTAAATATTCTGGTCAGGTTTGTGGCAGAGCAGCCTCCCCACAAAGCCAGACCATATGAGAGATGACTGTAAACTAAACCATGATAAGCTGTCATCATTATATGGTTAGGGCAAAATTTTGCTAAGTTTCTCAAAACATAAATGCTTGATGAAAGCTTTTTGCAAAGACTGTCAACATGTATATTCCAAGTCAAACCCCGATCTAGGTATATTCGGAGGAATTTAGTTGAATTTAACTCCTCAATTTCATTTTCATCTATTGCCACTGTCAAATTCCCTTCGGAATCTGACTTCCGTAAACAGAACTTCATGATATTGGATTTAGTCGAATTAGTGTTAAGGTTTAGTTCTTGAAATTTTTGAATGCAGTTGTTCAGTTCCATGTATGCATGGATTTCAAGCTCCTGATTTGTAATTTCTTTAAAGCAGAGAGTCGTGTCATCAGCATACTGCACGAGTGACCCATGCAGTAGTTATGAACCAATTTCGTTGACGTATATCAGAAATAAGAGAGGGCTAAGTATCGATCCCTGTGGGACTCCATACCTTAGACATCTATATCCAGATCGTACTTCGGAAATTTGAACCATTTGTGTTCTTTTTGTTAGATAGGATTCTAGCCACTGAAGCGGTACTCCTCGGATCCCATAGGTGTGTAGTTTCTGAAGCAGAATGTCGTGGTCAACACAGTCAAAAGCCTTGGAGAGATCCAAAAACACACTAATTGTAGCTTTCCGACTCTCCAGCCCTTCTACAATCGTTTCTACTAATCGTATGACTGCGTCAGTTGTTGACAGACCTTTTCTAAAACCAAATTGGTCTTTCGAGAGAAGACTATGTTTTTCTAAGAAACCAAGCATTCGGGACAGGAAAAGCTTCTCAAAAAT
Organism: Stictocephala bisonia; assembly: GCA_035578905.1. Lineage (NCBI taxonomy): Eukaryota > Metazoa > Arthropoda > Insecta > Hemiptera > Membracidae > Stictocephala > Stictocephala bisonia. The sequence continues at coordinate 488,815 of JAQJVL010000545.1, read as the reverse complement.
TTTACTAATGATTGGTAGAATTGAAACTGGTCGGTATTTTTTAATGCTGGAAGAATCACCTTTCTTAAAGATTGGTGTCACTTTAGCAATTTTCAAAGACGAAGGAAAAACGCCTGATGAGAAGGAAAGGTTAATCAAATGTTCCAAGGGCGTTAGAATATGGTGGGAGCATTTTTTTAAAAGCCATGTCGATACGTAATTCACGTCATTCGACTTCTTGGGTGCAAGCTCATTGATAACCTTCTCAATCTCATGTTCCGCGACTGGAGCCAATGCCAAAGAAGCTAATGGACTCAGTCTTGATAAGCGAGGATTCTGGACTCTCTAAATGCTCCGGGTGTTTATGGACCTGGCTACTTTGGCACTTTGAATACGTATTACGATAATGGTATTACCAGAAGTTTGCTAAGTTTTTGTAGGAGAAACAAAGGTCTGTAAAATTATACGGTTTCTTGAGCTCAACAAACTATGGGCAAATCCTACTTTAACTTTTGTTAATAGTAAAAAATTTAACCGTAAAAATGGTCTGGATGTAGTGATAGGTGTTTGTTTGGAACTTTAAATATTTTGCGATTTTTCCTTCACTCTAAAAACACACTAGCATTTTTATAAAAAGTATCATTAGAGTTTTAATAGTGATTATAATGAATATTTTAGACAATGGAGCACAAGTGAGTTTTTTTGATTGTGGCAAATCTAAATTGGGCACAAAACTTGGTTGTGTTATTAATGGTCTGGCAGTTTCACCACATCTGTGAAGTTTGTGCAGAATACTTCCGAACTATCAACAATGAGATACAACAGGAAATGGACTGGCATTGTTGTGATCTCTTGTTTACAGACATTCAGGGTTACCTGCCCAGAGGAAAGCCAATAAAACCCAACATGTTAGTAATTTCTAAGTTCAAAACACTGGCAGAAATGTACTGGCAACTTTGTGACACAGTACAAAAAGTCAACTAATTCTTTAGTCGACAACTTATCATTCCTGTGTTATTTACGTTTGTTCGTATTGTATTCAGTCTCCATAGGTTCTTTGTTTGTATACATAATAATGATGGTTAATGGTGAACTCACAAGCAATTTGGCTTGCTTTCAATTCCTACAATTGTTTATGCTTTTTTGGTCTAAAGTGTTGAAGTCGAAAATGCTGCTGGAGGGATAGTTACGATAGTAAATAAGTATATGAATAAGGAAATGATAATAAAAAATAATAATAATAAACTTTATTTCTCATAATTTACAATGAATACATAATGACAAAATTAATTTTACATGACGGTAAACATTACACATCTTAGGCATTCAAACTTCACTTTGTTTAGGTAATCACTGCGCAACGTTATAAACCACTAACAATAATTAATTATATGCACACCTTAATGCTATATACACATTTTGTAATATATATTTGTTGAATTTTGCTATTGCATGTTTAAACATAAATATAAATTATAATGAGAAATAAAGGGTTAACCTCCCAGGCTTGCCTGTTTGGAGGATTTCTTATCCTATCTTGTAAAAGTAAAACAGCTATTGGCAATGAAAACGCTGAAGTACAAAAAAATACATAAATGAATAATCTGTATCCTAATATTGAATTTATATATCTTGAACATATATATATATATATATATATATATATATATATATATATATATATTATTTTTTCTCCCTAATTAATCAAAGTAACATTATAACTATTTGAGCCTAATCCAACATGCATATTTTATGTTTATAGATTTCATTGTAAATAATACATCGTGGAGGGGATAGCATGTTGACAGGCTAGTCGCGTGTGTGATCGCTCTCGGTTAACCCTATTAAAAGCAGGGTTTTAGTCTGTTTTAAAAGTTGTGGTTTATTGCATGTTGTGTTGTTACTCTTGTGCTACAATATTTGTGAATTTTATGCAGTATAGTTATTTGGTTTACCTGCAGTAAGCAGATTTGTGCATTGTGAATTACATTTAAGGTTATCCAGAGTGGAGCAACGTGTCAAGGTCAAGGTTGAGGTAGTCCTGATAACAAAGCGACTGCGATAGTTTAGTGGTGAGTCATGCCTATTACTACTCGTAACAACAGTGGCAACCAAGAGACAATGTCCGTTGAAGATAAGCTTGACTTATTACTTAAAGATGTAGGTCAAATTAAAAATGACAATAAACAGTATTTAAAGGATATTAAAGAAATAAAGGATGACTTAAAAAATTTTAAACTTGAAATTGCTAAGTCAGTGGAATCATGTTTCGAACAATTGACTGATGTTCAACAGTCTGTTACAGCCAATAATAATATGATTTCATCTTGTCAAGAAAAATTAGATTATATAGTAAGTGAGATTAATTTGTTAAAGCGTCAAATCTGTGATCTGCAAGGGAGACTGGCTGCAGCCGAACAGTATTCCCGCAGCAACTTATTAGAAATACAGGGTGTACCAGAAGATTCGAAAGAAAATATTATGTTTGTGGTAAAGCGTGTGGCAGCGGTTCTAAATTTTAAACTGGAAGACAGCATGATAGATGCCGTTCACAGGCTTTCAGTGAACCCTAACAAGCCCGATACTCCCCGAGGTATTATTTTGAAATTTTGTAGGCGTTTGGACATGGAGCAGATGAGACAGAAAGCTCGTGTTAAAAAAGCTTTTAGTGCTACGGAGATGGGCTTTCAGAGTGACAGTAAAGTATACGTGAACCTCTCTCTGTCAAAAGATACCTGTCTTCTGTGGGCGCACGTGCAGTATTTCAAGAGAAAAAACGATTATAATTATTCCTGGATCACGAATGTCGGCAAGATATTTTTAAGAAAGAAAGAAGGACAACGTGCGGTTCACATTACTACCAAGACTGATTTGGATAAGCTGAAATGAACTGCTTACATTTGGTTAGTAAGAGGAACAAGCATGATTTTATTTTTAATAATGCATGGTTCATTGTTACAATATATTTATTTGCACTCATTGCTTGTTACTATATCTCGTTCACTGCTTATATGTAGAATACTGTTTTTATATATTTTTCCGTACAAATTCCATATTAGAATATATAATTTCTTGCCTGTTCGTAAGATGTATACTTTTTTGATTTATATTTATTTACTAGTATTTCTTGATATAATACGTAACTCATTGCTCGAGTATAAGATCCACATTGTTTTAAATTATATTTTTTTGGACACTTTTATTGTTATAATATATAATTTATTGCTCGTTCATAAGATCTGCACTGTTTCAATTTATATTTGTTTGCACGCATTGTTTGATATAATACATAATGTATTGCTTGTTTATCAGATCCACATTTTCTTAATTTGTATTTATTCTCACAAACTTCTCGATAGAATATATAATTTGTTGCTTGTTCGTAAGATGCATATTATATTGATTCACATTATTTCGCATGATTTTCTTATTACGATGTATAATTTATTTCTTGTTCATAAGATGAGTAGGCCTAAGGTTTTGATCTATATTTATTTGCATGTCCTGTTATTAGTTAGTATAAATTATTTATTATTGCCTGTTGAATATTAATGTGTAGTAATATTGTCAGTTTGTTTTATCAAAACGTAAGGGGTTTGAAATCCAAAACCGTGCCTTTCCGTTTGAGTGTAATGACTAGTGATTGGGATTTAATTGCTTTAACTGAAACTTGGTTGAATAATTCAGTATCTAGTTCCGAACTTTTTCCTTCTGATTATCAGGTGTTTAGACGTGATAGAAACACAGGGCAGTCTAGGGGAGGCGGGGTTCTATTAGCAGTATCCAATAGATTTAAAGCTCGCAGGTTATATTGTTTAGAAACAGAAGGGGAAAATCTATGGGTTAAATTAGAATCTTTTAAGAAGGAATCTGTGGTTATTTCTGTGGTTTATTTCCCACCTAACTCGTCAATCCATAATTATAGAATGTATTTTGAAAAACTAGATTCATTTAATTTTAAAAAGGAAAAAATATTAATTTTGGGAGATTTTAACTTACCGATAACTGGTATTGATTTTAATTTAAGCTTGGGGAATGATATTTGTAAACAGTTGCTTTTCTTTATCAACATGTATAAATTATACTCAAAAAACAACATTGTTAACCAATTAGGTAGGACGCTTGACCTTGTCTTATCAGATATAGATAGTGTTAGCGTAAGCAGAGAATGTTGTCCAGCTGTGCCTGTTGATAAGCACCATCCGCCTTTAAGTATAACTTTTAATGTGTTTCATGAAATTAGGACTGCTCACGAGGTTTTCTTACCTAATTATAATTTTAAAAAAGCTGATATTCTATCTCTTTATAATGCTATTAGAAATAAGGACTGGAAGGATTTAATGATTATTAAGGATGTTAATGAAGCTGTTCAGTATTTTTACAGAGAGTTGTATAATATATTTAACTTATTTGTACCCAAGTCGATAAAACATAAATCAAAATATCCACCTTGGTTTAGTAGGGATTTAATTGTTATGATCAAACGAAAAGAAAGGCTACGGCGTAAATTTAACAAGCATGGTTTACAAGATACTTTAATAGAATATAAAAATGTACGTAGTGAAATAAAAACTAACATAAGATTTGCTTACAATAATTACGTAACACTGTTAGAAAGGAGAATTAGTTCGGATCCAGCATCATTTTGGAAAGTGATTAAGAACATGAGAACAATAAATCAAAGCCCTACTGTAATGTCAATTGATGGCAGGGAAGTGGAGGGTAGAGCAGCAATAGCAGAAAGTTTCGCCTCGTATTTCAGCTCTGTGTACGAGGCTTGCCCGCTGGACAGTGCCGAGCTCTGTCGTCGCGCGCTCCGTTCACCGATATCCCACAATATTTCTTGTCTTTCTATCACTTCCATTTCACATTCTGAAGTGTTATCAGCTTTAAAAAAATTGAAACCTAAAGTTTCGGTGGGACCCGATGGTATTCCTCCATACATTTTAAAGGTTTGTGCTGAGTTGTTTGTTTCTCCCTTACACTACAATTTTAATCTTTCTCTTAAAAACAATTGTTTTCCGATTGAAAGGAAACGTGCAAAAGTTGTACCCATTTTCAAGAAGAACGAAAGGTCAGACATTAAAAATTATAGGCCAGTATCTATTTTGTCAGCTCCTGTGAAGGCTTTTGAGTCAATTATACATAATAGATTGTTCACGCATGTCAAAAATTACATCAGTCCTCATCAGCATGGTTTCTTTCCCGGCCGGTCAATAAATTCTAATTTATTAAATTTTTCTGAATTTTGTCTCTCTGTCCTAGATATTAATAGTCAGGTTGATGTTTTATATACGGATTTTGAGAAAGCGTTTGATAAAGTAAGTCATTTGGCACTTCTTTCCAAATTAAATTCATTTGGTCTGTCTGATTCATTAATAATTTTTTTCTGTTCATATTTAAGGGGTAGGAAGCAATATGTATCTTTTGAAGGTATTTCATCTTCTGAATTTTTAGTTGAATCTGGTGTACCCCAGGTATCAAATTTGGGCCCATTATTGTTTGTTTTGTTTATTGATGACATTAAAGGCTGCATTTTGAATTGCAATTATTTACTGTATGCTGACGATTTAAAATTGTTCAGAAGTATTGAAAGCGTTGCTGATAGTATAAAGGTGCAGGAGGACATAAATCGTTTATTTGTTTGGAGTCAACATAATTTACGTTTTCATGTGGACAAATGCGCTGTTATGTCTGTCACACGAAAGTTGGAATCAAATGTTGTGCATTATAACTATTTAATGGGAAATAAAGTGTTAGATATAAAGTCTTCAGTAAAAGATCTCGGTGTGCACTTTGATTCAAGATTTTACTTTAATGAGCATGTTACTTCTATCTGTAAATCTGCATTTTCCGTTATAGGGTTTATTCGTAGATCTGGAAATTTTTTAAGTAGTGTGAATACTTTGAAGTTGTTGTATTGTTCTCTTGTTAGATCTAAGCTTGAGTATGCGTCTGTTGTCTGGTATCCGCATGTTGCATATTTGGTAGACGTAATTGAAAGTGTTCACAAAAGGTTTTTAAGATATTTGTATTTTAAAGCTTTTGGTTACTATTCAACTTTAGTTCCATATTCTGAGCTAATTCAAATGTTTAATCTTGATTCACTATACAGGAGGCGAAAAATAGCAATGCCAATCTATTTGCATCAATTGGTGAACGGCGTGATCGACGATATGACGTTACTGACTAGATTAAATATATCTGTGCCTCGTTTAAACTCCCGTAATCGGCAGCTGTTCTCCACTCATTTTGCCCGCTCCAATATTGGGTCTAATTCGTCCATCAATACTATGGTGAGACTTTACAATTCTCTTTTAATCACAAATACTGATATTTTTCTAGACTCTCAGTCTAAATTTAGTAAATCATTAAGTAAAATAAATTTTTAATTATTTGTATTAATTGTATTTATTGGTTGTATTTATAAGTTATATTTCTATGTATTGTTGTTATTTCGTCTGAATTTTTGCATCCTTTATTGTTATTTGTTGTCCTATTGTTGATCACTGTTGTTTATTGTTAATTATAGTGCTTGATTATTGTCTTTTGAAGATGTTTATTGATAATTTATTTTGTCCATGATTGTGAACTTATTTATTACTTGGATATTGTTTTACGCTTAGCTTTTTACAATTTATCTTTATTATAGTGCTCTTGGAAAAAAAATAAATAAAAAATAAAATAAAAACCTTATAGACCTATTGTATTATATTTTGTAGTAAATTAATGTAAGCATGCTGTTCATTATTTATATATATATATATATATTTAACGCTATAATGTAATTGGGCTTTGCCTGTTTTGTAGCATTTTTGTAAAATTAAATAAATAAATAAATAAATAAATACCTTAGTAAAGTATTAGCTTACAAGATTTGTGCATAAAACAATTTAAAGAATAAAACAAACAATGAAAGCGTAAATGGACATACATTTAAAACAAACACTAAGACATACACAGTAAATAATGAGAAAAAAGAAAAAAAAGAAAAAAACACAAGAAGTAAATATGTGAACAACACGGTATAATGTGCATGTGTGCACATTATTAATTGTATTGCACATAATTAAATGTGACAATCTGACAAAAGAAGCACAAGGAATACTATACTTAGTCACTAGCACTTGAGATATCATCTTAAACAGTGATTCTAAAAAGCAAATGGATCCAGAAGTTATAAATAAGTTAGAAATATTCCTTCTTCAGTTGCTGCACCACAATGCAAGATTCTCCGCTCTTGGTTTCTTCCCGATCCACCGTCATATACTGACTTCTATTGCAGGCTCAGTAACTACATATTTGGTCATCTTGATCAAAATTCAATATGATTAACTGTAGTTTATTTACTAAAACTGTTATTGCTGTCCCAGTAGCAATGCAATGTATTTTGTTCCAGTTTTAATAAAAATAAACTAATTGTCTTTGTAGTTTACTGTTCGGTGTTTTCTATTGACACTTACTTGGTAGCATCAATTGTTTGTTAGGTAGTTGATAATTAGTGCATTGTTTTATGACATATTATAATGTATTTTTTGTATTTGTGCGTTATTATCATTTGTCAAAAGTATAAATAAACTAATGTTATGTACCTATGTGTCAGTTTGTATTTACTAAACAGGTTTTTGTATCAATTAAAATAAATCTCTTACTATTATAAAAAATATAATAATATGTTATCATTGTTGAAAAATATATGTCGAGTAGGTTTATCAAAAGTTGTCTTAGGTAAGGAATAAAAAAGAACATTCATTTGTTGTAAATATTGTTGAGGTTATATACTGTAGTAATATACACTTATAAAATAAAAATTGTCTGTGTCAGTAAAAAAAGCTGCGTTTGTCTCGGGCGAGCGACAGTGCAACGCCTTTCAAAATCACATCAAACTGTCCACCAGGAAATCGATAAACTGCAACAGTGGAGTGCGTGAAGGTGAGGCGCTCCCCTGTCGTACCCTCTCGAGTCTAGTGTGACAAGGGTTCAAAAACTAGGGCTCCTTGATATAATAAGATTGTGTTTAACTTTTGTAACAATTGTTAATTGTTTCATTATAATTAAATTAGAGAATTGTGTTTAGAAAATGTTAAATATTGTACGAACTGAGAGGTTTAGGAGTTTTGTTCTTTTACCAAAAGTTTTCGATATAATTCTCCAAGTTTTGAGAAAAATTCAGAATCTTCCCCTTTCAAATAAAAAGTAGTTTTTTCCCATTTAAATTAGCTAATTAACCAGTATATTCACGTTTGTTAATTTCCTGTCAATTTTATGCGACATGTTTTCTGAAGTCAACATAAACATGAGCCTTACCTGAGCCAAACGGTGAGCCTTACCTGTTCAGTTGTCCTGGTTTAGAGAGTTCTAATTGGTTGATTTAGCTTCTTGAGTTAAGAGGGGGTAAGTCCGTTGGTGGAAGGGTTGAGAGCGTTCCGGCAGTTTGAAGATTTCTTTCGGCGAGTGACCACGTTTGTTCTACTCGGCGTCTTAACCGTTCGGTGTTCTTTTACCGGATCGGCAATTTCCTTAGTTCGCTTGTGAGTGAGAGAGTGTATGCCGGTCGAGCTTTGTTGTGGTCACATTTGGGATTTTAACCTCCAGGACAGCTACGTAAGTTATTTTTACAAGTTTTCTTTAGTTAGGTTTTTCAGTAGGGTTTTAGTAGATAGGGTAAGATCCACCAAGCATGCGCGGTTAAACTTGTTTCTGGTTTGAAGTCACTCTTCTAGTGACAGTTTTTAGAGTGTTTTGATTTTCTTGGTTTTGCTTTTAAACTTTGTAAGTAAAAAGAAAAATGTTTCAAGTCACTAAAAGCTGGTTATTTCTTTTGGTTCCAGATCTCCCGGAGGCAATTTGCAATCTAAATTAATTTGCAATTTTAAGGCAATTTTAAAGCAATTTAAAGATTTTTAAATTTTCAATTTAAAGCAATTTTAAAGAGTTTGCAATTTAAAGAAATTTAAAGAATTTACAATTTATTACAATTTTGAATTTATTGATTTAATAGTTTAAAGAAATTTATTGAAAAAGTTAAATTAAATAGAAAGGTTCTGGTCTGAAGATATTTAATTTATTATTTTGGAAGAGTTGTTTTAATTTATATGTGTTGCATTAAGTCAATAAAAGAAGAGATTTTTATTTTCTTATTTTTATTTTAACTTATTTTTAACTTAATTTTAACTTATTTTTATTTTAAATAATGAAACAGTTAACAATTAATTGTTACACTTTAGAGCAATCTGATCGTAGGTGATACATATGTTTATTAAAATAAGCATACATGTTATCTACATAAGATCCATTTAGATGCTGAATAATAAAATAAAAAAAAAAAATAAATAAATAAAAAAAACACTGCTTGGGTTTTACGAATTAGTAAAAATTATGGTTGTATTTCATAATTAATACTCATGGGTTAAGGGACAAGTCATGGACAGAGGAAGAGTGTCTACATGTTCCTGTACATAAAACTAAATAAAACCAGGTTTATAGTTTTTCGAAAAAGAACACCATAAATACATCATTATCTAAGTTTTCCGGAGTTGGTGTGGTAAACGTGACGTGATCCACATCCGAAGACCAAGATAGTGTGCATAAACAAGGGAGGATGTCTTTTATCTGTACGATTAAAAACTTGTTTTAAAACAATATTTTAACCTTTAAAATACTTATCACAGTACATTAATAGTTTTGACTGGTCTTTTAGGACAACCCCTTACAGAATCAATGTTACACTTACTCCTACAAAATATGTAATGCACTTAACAAAGTCAGTATGATAGTAGCTGTTGTGATATTTGATTGGTAGGCACTGTATTTAGGACGCTCCGCGAGCTGAGCTAGATAGCAGGTAGGAAAAAGGTAGAGTGCCGAAGAAAGGTAGTTTTAGGAGCGACAGAGGAGCGCCTCCGAAAAGGGATGGAGAGGTGCTCCTGAGTCGCACCCCTAGCGAAAATTATATATGACAATCCCTCAGCCAGGTAAAAGGTGCTCCTGTTTCGCGGAAAAGTTTGTATCAGGTCACAACAAGGCTTGTGCTAACTGGGCTGCAGTGTCCTTCGAGCTTAGGTAATTCTGATAAACGATTTGACGATTTACAGATCTAAGATGGACGCTTGGCAGTTCGTGAGAGATTATTTAACCATTTGATTACGGTAATGCCTCCAAGGTCCTACAAACTTCTACTGGAGGAGAGCGAGCAGACCATCTCTGCCTCACCTCAATGTATAAATAGCAGTTTATCAACTCCAACAAGATATTTGGAAGAGCATAGATTACTCTTAAGCGAACATTTAAAACGATGATGTATTGGTTAGTATAATGAATGTATAATTCGACTAATTCCCATTGACTTTACATGCACTGTTAATATTCTAACATAGCATGTGAAGTAATTAGAAGTAAGTCTTCACTGTCCAAGTAAGAATCGGAATTGAATTAAAATAAGATATATTTTCCAAGTAACACTTAAATATTTTGCAGAATATAGTTTGTTTGCTGTCGTTTTTCTGTAAACACAATCCAAATTTAAAAATGACGTAAATATGTACTTATAACTTCTTATTACTGGTTTGGTTCGTGTCAGCTGTATAAAAATAGTTGAGTTGTGAAATTTACAAAACGAGTTGACAAAATTGATGTATAATACGCAATTTTGTTTAATATTTTGTTCCATACTATTTAGAAAGGTGAAAACATGACTATTAAAGAAATATGGAGCATTAGTAATGCTGAGTTATGTAATATTTATTTAATTGTTTATGTGTATGATTGGTCGGGCCTTAACTGAGCGAAGTGACCTGAGTCAAGTAGCCTGGGTGCCTGAACTGAGCGAAGCACTCCAGGGAGCCCCCAGAGACGTGCCTTAACTGAGCGAACCGGCGGCCCTCTTTGACTATGAACATTCACATAGCATATTCCACTTTTAAACATAATAGAATCTTACACAAATATACAAAAAAATTCCCCAAAAAATTTTTGGTTAGGTTAGGTTAGGTAACGGGGTAGCGCGTGCTTGACCAACCCAGGTGGTTGACCGCCTCTGGTATGCGGGTGGGTTATGATACTGGACTTCGCTCAGTTAAGGCACGTTTTTGGGGGCCCTTCGAAAGGCTTTCGCTCAATTAAGGTAATCTTCGCTTAGTTAATGGGCGACCGTATGATTTCTTGTACTATATATTTCTGTAAAAAATTACAATATTAAATTCAACTATATAAAAACCAAAATGTTATTGATTAAATTTAATTTTTTGGTCAAACACAACAATGGATATATATATATAAAATGACAAATGATAATGATATAATAAGTTATTAACCTGAGTAATAAGTTGAAGGCTCTGGTTGATCTAGCTCTGATTCTTTTACACTCACTAGGCCATATAAATAAATGTTCTCTCTATTTCTCTGCATTTCTCATCGTAATCACAATAACAGAACAACTCACTGATATATACATTATTTCCTGCTATTCACATAATCACTTCACTATCACACCAATTGAATACAGAACAAAATCACCTTACAATATTGTTTGAGTAATGTAACTTCAAAAATACAGGTTAATTTAGATTATTTTTTGTGTTTCTTTTGTAAATTCATCATTCATTCTAACGGTTTTTTCTTGGAAGAAAAGGTGCACTGAAAGGGACTATTTACCATAATTATACAGCCTAGATAAACATTGACCCAGAAACGGGTAATGTACCAAATAATAAATATGACATTAACACATCAAATACACTGCACTGTTCAATTAATTTTACAAATCAAACATATATCCGTTTTAGAACTCAAATAGTATTTTCAATAGTTAAATTACAGTAAGAAAACACGCTAAGGTTGTATCACCTTGTGTTTGTTTACAGTACAACATTACACTTCACCCACTGCCGATCTAAGTGTTGTTGAGGGAATAGGGCATAGAGTAGAGAGCAGGAATGTTTTGGCAAATAGGATAAAATTATCTACAAACTTTCACCAGGCATATCTGGTGTAGCCATATTCTGCAGTTATTGTATTCATACCTTCTATTGTAATGCATAGTTTTGTCATATTATAAGGTGCATTTTTATTTTGTTAAAATAGGTACCTGCCCTAAACCACCCAATAATTACTAATAAATAACATTATGAAATATATATAGCCTATGTATATATGCATGTATTTTTTGTACTACGTTTTTTATTTCTTATTTACTTTAGGACCTTACCGACAAGTTTTGCATAACTTGGTGAGGCCTAGATTTTGTACTCACTTAAAAGTAATAAATAAAAAAATAAAATAAATCATACGTTATTATATTTTCCTGTAGAAAGACTCATTAATTGCCCAATGTTCCTGTTTGATGATATTTCATCCTAAAAGACAGCAAATTTGAATATTATAAATTTACAACAAAAGAGGGTGTTTCATTGTTTACTTCGTAGATCTATACTTTCAGTCTATGTAAACTGTAGATGTTCCTTTTAACTCTATTGAAACTACGTACGACGTTAAATAGTCCTTTAACCCTATTCAATTGCCTATTGAATCGGATGCTCTTGTAACCCTATTCAAACTACAACCTATGTTAATTGGCCCTTTACCCTATTCAAACGACTTAGACATTATATAGTCCTTTAATCCTACACATTCAAACTACACACAACATAAGATGGTCTTTTAACTATATACAAATTATATACGGCGTTAGATCGTGCGTTAACCCTATTCAAATTACTTACAGTTGAATTTTTATAATGGTAGAATAGGTCTCTGGAAGTGGTGGTAGGCGAGGGGTGAGGAAGAGTATCGTAGTAAAGCGCATGTTACAAACTTTCCCTCAAATTAGGTCACTCGATTCGGGAATGATTCATCGGCCTGAATTCATTGGTTTAGGTTAGTATTGCACTGCCAAGTATACGGTTAAAAAAATTGTACTGTACGACATTTAATGGTCCTTTAAACCTATTGAAACCACTTACAACGTTAGACGGCCCTTTAACACTGTTCAAACTATATACGACGTTAGAAGGTCATTTAACCTTATTTAAACTACTTTCAACCTTAGATGGTCCTTTAACCCTATTAAAACTTCATACAACATTAAATATCCCTTCAACCCTATTCAAACAACTTTCAACGTTAGGTAGTCTGTTCTAACTACAAACGACGTTAGATAGAACTTTAACCAAATAAAAACGCACGAATTTAAATGGCCCTTGACCCCTATTCAAAATACATACGACCGAAAATGATCCTCTAACCAAACTACAAACGATGTTAGATGACCATCTAACCCTATTCAAACTACATGCAACGTTGAATGGCCCTTTTACCTTATTCAAACTACATACGACTTTAAATGACCCTCTAACCCTATTCAAACTACATGCAACGTTGAATGGCCCTCTCACCTTATTCAAACTACATATGTCTTTAAATGACCCTCTAACCCTATTCAAACTACATGCAACGTTGAATGGCCCTCTCACCTTATTCAAACTACATACGACTTTAAATGACCCTCTAACCCTATTCAAACTACATGCAACGTTGAATGGCCCTCTCACTTTATTCAAACTACATACGACTTTAAATGACCATCTAACCCTATTCAAACTACATGCAACGTTGAATGGCCCTTTTACCTTATTCAAACTACATACGACTTTAAATGACCCTCTAACCCTATTCAAACTACATGCAACGTTGAATGGCCCTCTCACCTTATTCAAACTACATACGACTTTAAATGACCCTCTAACCCTATTCAAACTACATGCAACGTTGAATGGCCCTCTCACCTTATTCAAACTACATACGACTTTAAATGACCCTCTAACCCTATTCAAACTACATGCAACGTTGAATGGCCCTCTCACCTTATTCAAACTACATACGACTTTAAATGACCCTCTAACCCTATTCAAACTACATGCAACGTTGAATGGCCCTCTCACTTTATTCAAACTACATACGACTTTAAATGACCATCTAACCCTATTCAAACTACATGCAACGTTGAATGGCCCTTTTACCTTATTCAAACTACATACGACTTTAAATGACCCTCTAACCCTATTCAAACTACATGCAACGTTGAATGGCCCTCTCACTTTATTCAAACTACATACGACTTTAAATGACCATCTAACCCTATTCAAACTACATGCAACGTTGAATGGCCCTTTTACCTTATTCAAACTACATACGACTTTAAATGACCCTCTAACCCTATTCAAACTACATGCAACGTTGAATGGCCCTCTCACCTTATTCAAACTACATACGACTTTAAATGACCCTCTAACCCTATTCAAACTACATGCAACGTTGAATGGCCCTCTCACCTTATTCAAACTACATACGACCTTAAATGACCCTCTAACCCTATTCAAACTACATGCAACGTTGAATGGCCCTCTCACCTTATTCAAACTACATACGACTTTAAATGACCCTCTAACCCTATACAAACTACATGCGACGATAGATGGTCCTTTAATCCTTTTAAAACCATTTACGACGTTAAACGTATATATACTAATTATACTAATCAGTGTTCACACGCTCCCTTACCCTTTTAAACGCAAACAATTAATTAGGGATTGTTAGTCCACATTTTGTTAATTACCTTCATGAGATTTATTTTTGAACCGTGTACGCCTGTCTTGTGTTACTTGCTATTTTTGAACCTTGTACGCCTGTCTTGTGTTACTCGCTATTTTTGAACCGTGTACGCCTGTCTTGTGTTACTTGCTATTTTTGAACCGTGTACGCCTGTCTTGTGTTACTTGCTATTTTTGAACCGTGTACGCCTGTCTTGTGTTACTTGCTACTTTTAGTTTTAGTTGTCTAGGAATGAAGGCTGGTCATCTATTTTTGAACCGTGTACGCCTGTCTTGTGTTACTTGCTACTTTTAGTTTTAGTTGTCCAGGAATGAAGGCTGGTCATCTATTTTTGAACCGTGTACGCCTGTCTTGTGTTACTTGCTACTTTTAGTTTTAGTTGTCTAGGAATGAAGGCTGGTCATTTATTTCTGAACCGTGTACGCCTGTCTTGTGTTACTTGCTACTTTTAGTTTTAGTTGTCTAGGAATTAAGGCTGGTCATCTATCTTATCATTTTGTCACTACACGCAACCCGTCTGCCCAGTCTCTGGTGGTGGTTTGGAAGTTACCTTTGAGTCGTTGGTCTCCGAGTGTTAGGGAGTGTTCTTAGCCCTAACTTCAGCTGGTATAATAAGACATCCTTTAACATTTTTGTTAAATTTAACTTTTAAGTTTCAAATAACAAGCTATTTCCCCCCCACTAGCGTTTCCCCCCTCTAGATCCAGTGGCATTTTGACTGCATTACAGTATATTGATTTATTGCACTGCAAAATTCTCCGGCTAAATTTTGCCGGACCTCCCTTTATTTTAACCCTAGATTAGCAGATATTCTTAGCACTAGGATAGTTAGAGGCCTTGATTATAACATTTTTACTACAGGTAATTGACTTCACAAAGATTGCTCTTGGTATAGGAAAAACTGTGTTGTTTATCTGGAACGTGTAGGTCTACTAAAATGCACGTTTATACTTGCAGATCTGCCGTATTGGACGAAAGGAAGGCAGAAAAAACATCATTCACTTACCTGTTTTGGCCCTCTGTGGACTAAATCAAACCTAACTCAGGACTGGCATGACAACCACGCTTAGTCCACATATTTCTAAGCACTGCAAAGCGGATAGTTCACAAATTACTGAAAATAGTTAAGCGAGGAGATTAGCAATATATACACATTATTTAGTTTATCTGTAATTGTTATGAATTATTCTCAGATACTGTTAGCTTTTGACACTGTTTCCAAAAATTATTCTGCAGAGATAATAATTTAAGTACTTTTTATGTACAGGAAAAACGAATAAAACCTATTTAAACCAATTCATAACTATGATCCAAAAAATGTCCTCTGTCGAATGAGTAGTATGTAGAACACGACTGTAGACACTTTGTATGTAGACGAATGAGTATGTTATGAAGAATAAAGAACACCGAATTAGGTATGCTGTAAAGGATTAGAATGTACACATAAACAATGTTCAAATTTAAATTCAAAATCTTTATTCGAACATGTAACATACATATTTAAATTCCACGTCAAGTAATTACAACTACATTTTATACTTATAAATCTTGCAAACAATGTTCACATTGATTTTTGTTAGTAACTAAGCTAATAATTAGAATGAAATACACTGCACGTTTTTTGCTTAAAATTGATCAAAGTAATATTATCTCTTTTTGGACTTATATTTAAATTTTCTTACGTAACAATTATTTCATTGCAACTTGCACCAACAAGTAATAAGCTAAGCAGTAGGAAGTCAGGAACTACGTTTTATGTACTATTAGAAACCTTTTGTAGTAGGAACTAATTTTGCAACGACAGATCGTAAAGATAAAATTTAACGAGAGTGTGTACAACAATAAACAATATTTAATACAGTTCAGAAAACGGAATAAAATATACAAGTAACCTACAAAATATATAAAAAAAAACTGCTGCATCAAAATCAAATACAATATAATGCTGTACATCTGAGAAACCATAAAATGTAATTTGATTGGCATATATTAAATTGATTAAAATTCGTTTGGATGAACATAGGTGTTGGCTTATACATAGTTTCCTTCACCAGCTGGGAGGAGAGTATTTTTTTACGCTCTTTTGACCTTTACTTTATTTTCCAATTTTTATTCCAAAAGGCTTTACGGGATTTCCAAACGACCGGAACAGCAGATGAATAAAAATTTTTAAAAAACGAGGTAAGCATTCACCTTAGCCCCCATTCCATAAAATAATAATATTAATAATAAGTAGCTCAAAATTAATACATCATGATTATTTTTCCAAGACCTGTAATACACAATACGTCTTGTCATTTGTCGTGTATGTAAAAGAGAATTCTGGAATGGTGTACAAACTTAAATAAATGCCTTTAGTTGTTGTTCCTTAAGATACACTTTAGTTACAATAACAGCTGTTAAAATATATTAACGATCACCTGTCTGTGTACAATATTTTATAAACATTTCTTGGAATAACTAGTACTCATATTTTATATGTATATACTTTTTAAGAATGAATCGATCTGCCTCACTCCTTGAAGGACATGAATATTTTGTCTCTAATTACTAATACCGATGGAACCGTTGGTTACCTAAAATCGACATGGTTTCAATTTCAAGTGACAGATCATTTGTATGCCTCAATTCTTAACGTCTTACATTAAATTTCACTAAACAATAACAGTTTACGTGTTTATACCCTTAAAGTCACACTAAACTAACCATATTTGACACATTTCATTTAAAAATAATAAGGAAACAATCATTATTGTTAAAGTAAATATCATTAAAGTTAGTTTTATATCTAAATACAACTTCAAAATGCACTCTAATCTATTGTTTTAAGGGTTATTTGCAATCATTAGGTATAGTGAATATAGTTTTCTTATCCAAAACAATTCGATTCCAAAATCGATTATTGGAATATTGATTACAGGTGTGTATACCCGTAGTCAATCCCATAGGACGACCTATTTATAGGTATCAAATATTAAATGTATTAAATAAATTACTTCAAACAATAGTAAAAATTAAAATACAAAAAAATTAAAAAACACTATTTCCAGTCAAATAGTGAAAATTGCGATGCTTTGCGTTATTTTGTCCACACTCACCCAATCATTGCGACATGTCATTTTCGCGCAGACCACTATTCTGATTTTTCAGTATTCCTGTCTGTTAATGATCCCAAAACAATTATTTAATTATAAACAAAACGGTACTCAAGCACAATACAATATTTAAAAGAGCAGAAAACACAAACACACACTGAGGACGACAGTCAATAAATCTACGCTTCCTAAAAAAATGTGTGAAATAACAGGTGTAAGCTGATACAAAAAAATGGATGGCACTGTATGAAAACGAATCAATTACTTTTATCTTCTATATTATGATTTATTATTTATCATAGTTTCCAGAAAGAAAAAATATAGTGAAAAAGTATATTTGCGAAACTTTACTACTGAAATAAACTCATATGTTTGCTGTCCTGTTTGAAAAAAAAAGAAAAAAAACTAGAAACAGCAGAAAAAGGAAGGTGTTGGTTTTCTGTTATTTGATATGCAACGGATCTTGTCCTATAGCATGTTTAATTTGTAAAGGTATCTCACGTATATATCCTTAGAAATTATAAGTCTTCGTTGTTCATAATGTACAATATCAACATTCTCCAAATGAAAGAATCATTCATACATGATACAACACGTTGGTCCACTTGCGTATTCATTAAATAAATAGTAGAAATAGCGTAACATTTGTGATAGTCTGCATTTGATTAGCATCTAACAATATTTAAGTGAGAATTTAAAATCTGTCAAAAGGACATACCTTATAGCCCCTTTTCAGAAAAGTTCAGATTAAATTTAACATGTTCTTAGAAACACCAAATAAGCATCTTGATTTTTATACCCAGAGCTTTGTGTTTCATTACATTAAGTGATATTTAACCCGTAGGTAAAAAATAACGTCCTCGACTTTTTTTAAATTTAAAACTTCATCACCAATTCACATGGGCCTACAGGCCTGTGCGTGAACTTTACTCAACGAGTGAAGTACTGACCGTTGGCTCAGTGGGTATTCGAACCTTGGACTTTGCCCTCCGCAGTCTGAAGTTTTGGCCAATGAGATTATTACTGTAATATACTCGTTTATCGCTGTTTATATTTCCAAATATGCTATCTATAGTGGATAAAATATAATACAACAGTAACAGGATTAGTTTACAATATTGTAGAACGTCCCATTACTGATCCAGTGTTTCTGTTGTATTATATCATTATCTTTTACCGTAGAATGTTGTAGAATATCATTACCATAAGTTAACTTTAGTTTACTGTAGAAGTCTCATTACTAACCTAGTGTTTATGTCGTATAATATCATTATCTTAAACTCATATTATTTTACTAGAAAAATTTCCATTACTGGCCCAGGGTTTTAGTTTTAAAATACCATTAATATAAGTTCATTATATTTTACTGTAGAAGTCTCATTACTAACCCAGTGTTTATGTCGTATAATATCATTATCTTAAACTCATATTATTTTACTAGACAAATTTCCATTACTGGCCCAGAATTTAAGTTTTAAAATACCATTAACATAAGTTCATTATATTTTACTGTAGAAGTCTCATTACTAACCCAGTGTTTATGTCGTATAATATCATTATCTTAAACTCATATTATTTTACTATAAAAAGTTCCATTACTGGCCCAGAATTTAAGTTTTAAAATACCATTAACATAAGTTCATTATATTTTACTGTAGAAGTCTCATTACTAACCCAGTGTTTATGTCGTATAATATCATTATCTTAAACTCATATTATTTTACTATAAAAAGTTCCATTACTGGCCCAGGATTTAAGTTTTAAAATATCATTAACATAAGTTCATTATATTTTACTGTAGAAGTCTCATTACTAATCCAGTGTTTATGTCGTATAATATCATTATCTTAAACTCATATTATTTTACTAGAAAAAGTTCCATTACTGGCCCAGGATTTAAGTTTTAAAATATCATTAACATAAGTTCATTATATTTTACTGTAGAAGTCTCATTACTAACCCAGTGTTTATGTCGTATAATATCATTATCTTAAACTCATATTATTTTACTAGAAAAAGTTCCATTACTGGCCCAGGATTTAAGTTTTAAAATATCATTAACATAAGTTCATTATATTTAACTGTAGAAGTCTCATTACTAACCCAGTGTTTATGTCGTATAATATCATTATCTTAAACTCATATTATTTTACTAGAAAAAGTTCCATTACTGGCCCAGAATTTAAGTTTTAAAATACCATTAACATAAGTTCATTATATTTTACTGTAGAAGTCTCATTACTAACCCAGTGTTAATGTCGTATAATATCATTATCTTAAACTCATATTATCTCATATTATTTTACTAGAAAAAGTTCCATTACTGGCCCAGAATTTAAGTTTTAAAATACCATTAACATAAGTTCATTATATTTTACTGTAGAAGTCTCATTACTAACCCAGTGTTTATGTCGTATAATATCATTATCTTAAACTCATATTATTTTACTAGAAAAAGTTCCATTACTGGCCCAGGATTTAAGTTTTAAAATATCATTAACATAAGTTCATTATATTTTACTGTAGAAGTCTCATTACTAATCCAGTGTTTATGTCGTATAATATCATTATCTTAAACTCATATTATTTTACTAGAAAAAGTTCCATTACTGGCCCAGGATTTAAGTTTTAAAATATCATTAACATAAGTTCATTATATTTTACTGTAGAAGTCTCATTACTAACCCAGTGTTTATGTCGTATAATATCATTATCTTAAACTCATATTATTTTACTAGAAAAAGTTCCATTACTGGCCCAGGATTTAAGTTTTAAAATATCATTAACATATGTTCATTATATTTTACTGTAGAAGTCTCATTACTAACCCAGTGTTTATGTCGTATAATATCATTATCTTAAACTCATATTATTTTACTAGAAAAAGTTCCATTACTGGCCCAGGATTTAAGTTTTAAAATATCATTAACATAAGTTCATTATACTTTACTGTAGAAGTCTCATTACTGGCACAGTGTTTATGTTCAATTATCTCGTTAAAGGTTTTTATTCTTATTTTTAATATCTTCATGACCGGGAAAATAAAACTAAATGCATACGTGGGTTTTTACAAATAAATGTTGTATATTTCATTTTATCTTGATATTTACAGAAATATTCAGTACATGAAATATTATACAATAAAATACGTATTACATAAATATGCAATAAAACAACAATTTTTACAACATATAATAGTTTTTCCTTAGCTTGAAACAAAATTTAATTACTTTTCTGATATACTGTGCAATAATAACATATTAGTTTACTTTATTATTACAATAAGGTATTAATTCGAATTTTGACACAACTAATTTCATTACGATAAATAGTATCACTTTAATTATATTTTATACAATTATAAGACAAATCGTACACATATCATAACAATTATGATGCCTCAAACAATTATTCAGTAATTTATCAACTACCCAACAAACAATAAACAGATACTAATATGTTTCAGTAGGGTCCATTAGACAATAAACTACATTAATCTTGTTGAATTTGGATCAAGATGACCAAATAGGTTGTCACTGCGCCTGCAATAGTAGTCAGTATATGACGGTGGATCGGGAAGAAACCAAGAGCGGAGAATCTTGCATTGTGGTGAAGCAATTGAAGGAGGAATATTTCCAGCTCATTCCTTACTTCTGAGTCCATTTCCTTATTCATATACTTGCAGACCATTACAGCAGTTTCTTCAGCAGCATTTGTGACATCGTCACTGGTCCAAGTAAGCATTACAAGTTGAAGGAATTCAAAACAAGCCCAAATTACTTGTATGACCACCAATATACTATCACTATTATCTAGATCGACAACAAGCCTTTGGAGACCGAATACAATACCAACAAACAAATAAGATACGGCAACGATAAGTTGTCGATTGAAGAATGAGTTGACTTGTTGTACTGTGTCACAAAGTTGCCAGTACATTTCTGCTAGGGTCTTGAACTTGGAAATTACTAACATGTTGGGTTTTATTGGCTTTCCTCTGGGCAGGTAACCCTGAATGTCTGTAAACAAGAGATCACAACAATGCCAGTCCATTTCCTGTTGTATCTCATTGTTGATAGTTCGGAAGTATTCTGCACAAACTTCACATATGTGGTGAAACTGCCAGACCATTGAAAACACAACCAAGTTTTGTGCCCAGTTTAGATTTGCCACAGTCATAAAAATGCACTTGTGCATGAAGCATGAGCTGACTATTGAAAAAATATCGATTAAAATCAATATTGTGACCATAATGATACCTTTTATAACAATGCTACTGTTTCTTGATGGTGAATGAAAAAAATCACTAAATACTTGAAGGTCAGCGTAAACACTTATCAATCCATCGAGCTGATTTTTTACAGCGATAAAGTTTACTATTGAGAAAAGTTGAAGTGTGATTCGCTCATAGATTGTCGAGCTCAGTAAATCGAAATCTTTGGATGGCCAACTTTTACAGTACTGTGTTACTCCCACAAAAACTAAGCAAACTGACAGTAAAATTTCAGTGCAAACTATAATCAAACTGATGAGGTATAGTCTTGGGCAAGCCTGAAACACTTTTCTGCCATTTAAATTATACAATCTAGCTGGAAATAGGCCTGACAATTGAAAAATTCTACACATCTTTCCTGGTAACACATTCATCGTGTCATAAACTGTATTCAAAGCTCCCTTTAATTTGCATTGCTACATTTCAAAGTAACCAAGGCCTCGTAGAACCTGACATAAACACCTGGAGTATTTATTTATGCCATCATTCATTGTATCTCTTGAGTACTGCGTTCATTATAAACAAAATTCCCTCAAAAATTGAATAAATATTAAAGGGTGCGTATATGTTTTTGTAAAATAAGTCTTTGTTATCGTGGTGTTATAATAACAGAAGGTAAACAAGAAAATGTCATCACGTCTCTTCTTTATCGACAAGTTATTTCAAGTCTTTTGAAGCAGTAATGTATTGTTCTCACTTTAAAATTTCGGATTTTCTTCAAAGTATTGATCCAAATTTATGATAATATATAAAAACAGTGTATAAGCTATACAGTGATGCCAATGAAATAATGTTTTATTTGGTAAAGCGTATGTTAACAAATTATAAATTTAAAAACCATCCAAAATAACCGACTCTCCCTGTAATATATACACTATTTAAAACTACTATCTAATTTTATAGGTATTGCTGTTTAATATGACAATCACGTTTCATCAGGTTCAAAAATAACTTGTAACTTGAATAATAAACAAATGAACAATAGGTTTATTTTCAAAAACAAAAATTAAATTTGAACAATATTGTTATAAGAGATGTCCTGTACTAGTTACTTTGTACATTGATAATTGCAATAACTGAGTCTTTAACAACTATGGTACTGATCTCATAACTTAGTTTAATTAATTGCTTATATATTTCTTAATATTTATTAAATGTTATATCATTTATATATATATATATATATATATATATATATATATATATATATATATATATATATATATTTATATATATAAAAGGCAAAACCCTGGCTGACTGACTCACTCACTCATCACTAATTCTCCAGCTTCCCATGTAGGTAGAGAGCTGAAATTTTTACACTGATTCTTTAGGCCCTAAATAGGACAACTAAAGTACTTTGTTCTTGATAAAGTGGTGCTTCTAAGGGGTAGAAACCGACCCTAAAAGAGTGTTCTATAATTGACAACATTGGGTTGATTTTGGAAAATTAACAACAGCTGTTTTTTTAAATAAATAAACATATTTATTTTGTATGTTTGGCATTACATTATTGATCGCACATAACACAGCTACTATGTGGTTGATGCATTTTTAATATTATACTATGAGTCCCTTAGATATTATTTATATTAATAAATGGGCGCAACGCAAGTAGAGTGAGTGAGATACTGTAAATAAATTTAACGTTTTACGTTATTCAGTTAATATATTTATTTGGAGTCAAAAGTCACATGCCGTGGCCGAATGCCGAGGTGTATCGAGCGCAGAGAGAGAGAGAGAGAGAGAGAGAGAGAGAGAGAGAGAGAGAGAGAGAGAGAGAGAGAGAGAGAGAGAGAGAGAGAGAGAGAGAGAGAGAGAGAGAGAGAGAGAGAGAGAGAGAGAGAGAGAGAGAGAGAGA